>SNQJ01S0070514.1:6217-44842 GCA_010110895.2 Picea sitchensis
TTAGCTCCAACTACTTTTTCTAAAACATGATCCATCTTAGGTAATGGATAATTGTCTTTAAGCGAGGATCGATTCAGGTTTCTAAAATCTACACATAGTCTGATCTCACCATTTTTCTTTCTCACTGGGACTAAATTGGCTACCCACTTAGAGTATCTCAGTGGGACAATGATTTTAGCATCCAAGAGTTTTTTAACTTCTTTTTCTATTACTGGTAGTAGGATGGGTTAAATCTGCCTGAGTTTTTGCTTAAAATGTTTGACGTCTGGCTTCAAAGGAATTTTATGTTCCATAATGGTAGTGTCGTAAGTTCTCAATTCGTCATAAGACCAAGAAAAAACATCCTTATATTGTCTAAGTAACTCTGCATACTTTCTTTTGATTTCGAGAAACAGATATTTGGATAATTTCACCAACCTAGGAACATCTTTGGTACCTACATCGCAATCCTCGACCTCCTCTAGCTGAGGCTGTAAGGTATTCTTCAAAGGAATGTCATCATGACTAAATAGCCTTTCTAAGGGGATCAGACTCTTAGGTATTTGATTATTTTTTAAAATAAGCATCCGGTGGTTAGCGATTTTATCTTGGAACTTTTGGGGGTTTTCGCCTTCCTGCATGATCTAAATAGGGTCATTCTGGTTTTCTTGGTCAGCATGCATTTCAGCAAAGTAATCTAATGTCTCTAAAAATTTCCGAAGTTGTTCATCATCCTCAAAAACTTGCCAATGTTGTATGTTATTCAGTATGGAAGGCCTAGCTCTCATTACTATATGGTATTTTAATTTGAAATAAGTGGGAGGTGTGAACGTTGAAGCTGATTTGGCTAACGCATCTGCCTGTTGATTTTCTGTTCTGGGAATATAATGAATATTAACAGAGGAGAATTTTTTTTCGATCAGATCCCAAACACAGTTCCGATAAGATCTTAACCTAGGATGTCTGGCCTAGTATTAACGATTTACTTGTTTCATGATTAGCTCTGCATCATCAAAGACTTCCAAGTTTTTAATTTTCATTCTCCTAGCATCTTCCAATCCTAACACTAGGGCTTCATACTCGCATACATTGTTTGTATGTTCAGTGTTCCATTGTAATCTATAAGAGAAAGGGATAACGGATTTTTCACCAAGTGCCACAAAAAGCACCCCAGCTCTAGCCCCAAAATAAGACGAGGCACCATCAAAAAACATTTTCCAGAGACCAGTTCTATATACATCCTGTTTTACTTTTTCTTTTTCTTTTTTGTTTTCTGTACAACTTTCTTGTATACACACATCAATATCGTCATCAATAGATAAAATACAATTTCCTAAATCTTGATCAACAATTTAAACAATGTAGTTGTTTTGGTTGTGTGGGTCACTTACCGTGAATTCTAACCTAGTTTCTTTGTACAAATGCATGAACTTTCCTCCAAAGACTGAGATTGTGGCGTACGTCATGTAGAGTTGGAGGGATCCTCCAAATTTAGCGCCCCAAGACCTTGATAAGAGCATACCATACTTCGGGGGTATATCAGCGACGACCACATCCATTAGAATACCTTTTGTGGGTATCTATGCAAGATTTACGACTAAATACTTTATCATGCCTATACACTTAACCTTTCTTGAATCGAAAGAATATAAATCTCCATAAGGTCTGGTAATTTCAAGACCGAGTCTCTCCATAATGGCTTTAGGCATTACATTGTGAGAGGCTCCAGAATCTAACATGCAAGTATGGAGTAAGTGGTCGTGCACAGTTAGAGTGATATAGAAAGGGGCGACGGTGTCTATGGCATCGTCGAAATGTGGGCCAAAAATTATGTTAGTCTTGTCATCTTCTAAATTTATAACATCGGCCTGACTTTCGTTTTCTGAAAAACTAATTAATTTGGCGATTTGTTTCCTGTAAATCGGATTTTTTGCCAGTTCGACAAGAGGTATATGAATTTTGATTTTATTTATTTCATTTTCCATATTAAAACTTCCTATGGTTTTGTCGATCTCTATGGTTTGGGTTTCTAACCCCATTCTTCTCAGTTTTCCATTTTTGTGAGGTCTTAGTTTCAATTATAGGGACCTCCATTTTCTGCGCATTTGCAACTGATGTTTTCGTTGACTTTGTCTTGGTAGGGTGTGTTTCAGTGGTTCTAGTTTTTATAGTTTGTTTCTCAGTGTTTTTTGAAACTGACTCATCCGTTTCACCCCTCAGAAAAATATTTTTCACTGGGGGAGTTGCAAGGCTATTGTTTCTAGGCCTTAGATTGTACTTTTGGTGGAGTTCGGCCATTATATCATCTGCAATTTCTTGATAGGTTGAATCTTCAATAATATCACTGTTTTTGTTATTTTGGGATCTATCTTTCGTGGTTGCAAATTTTTCGTAATCTTGCCTCGTTAAAAAATGTTGTAGGCAGACGTCGCCAAGATTATTGATGTCTTCTTCTAGTTCCTCAAAATCTTCCGCATCTTCTCCTCCTATAAAGATTTCGCTTTTAAATGGGGTTTGGATTTTTTGATCCTCATTCTTAATTTGTCTTGGTGGATTTTGAGGGTTAGGATTCCTTTTGAAATACTTTCTGGGAAAGTGCTCATTATTCACTTGTTCTAGCTCTATTATTGAGATCTTATTTGAGATATCTTTGATTATTCTCGCCATGTCATCTATTTTGTCTTCCGAAGATCTTCCTGATCCAAACGGTCCCCCTTGATCTCTCTATCTTCTGGTTTCATTGTTACCAGTTTCAAATTTGGTTTTCAATTTTCCTGATGCCATCATGTTTGACTCAATCTCTAATGGGATTTGGAGGGTTAGGATTCCTTTTGAAATACTTTCTGGGAAAGTGCTCATTATTCACTTGTTCTAGCTCTATTATTGAGATCTTATTTGAGATATCTTTGATTATTCTCGCCATGTCATCTATTTTGTCTTCTAAAGATCTTCCCATCCAAACTACCCCTTTTGATCTCTATCTTCGGGTTTCATTGTTACTGCCAAATTTGTTTTATTTTCCTCGATGCCATCATGTTTGACCTCAATCTCTAATGGCATCATCTTGCATCTTGGTGAGGTCTATTGATCTCCTCTCCCTCAATAATAGGCATAAGTTTTAAACCCGTGAAGTAAAGCAATGCATAGATTCTTAATAAAAACACTTAATCAATGGCTCATTCACATAGTACACATAGATTTATATCGAAACCCTCAACTAGGAAAACCTTTCTTATACCTCATTATATCAAATTTCACCATTTGCTATACAATATATACAAATTTTTTTTTAGGTATTTCGCAGATACCAAAACCCTAATCACTTAATCTTGGATTATTTTTAGTAAACCGCTAAAATAATAGCAAAACCACCCAAAAAAAAATTGGGGTGCTGCCCCGAATGTTGTGCGTAACCAAGGGGGGAATAATCTTGGGACCCCCTAGGAAAGCACCCCATTAATATGGCACAAACAAAGAACTACTACGATGGATCGCCGATGTAGTTGGTATATCCGACATCATATAATACATGCAAAGAATATAACATACCAAACATTCCTCCCACTTGTTGTTTTCTTTGCATCCGGTGGTCCAGGGGATTAAGTAGTCAACAATCCAGGTAGCAATGCCCATTGTTACTCTACACCGAGATAACTTCTCAGTTCTCACAAAATTTTCAATGAAACCGCAACATTCTTCAAAGTGTCGACTTTCATCAAAAACACCTTCTTTTCTCAACCATGTCTCACAAAGTGATACTAAACATCAATATGCTTTGTCTTCAACGATATGTGGTTCTTGCCGAATATTTTAACTCAGATTGTTACAATATAATCTCAATTTTGTTGTACCAACCCAAGCAATACCTAAACACAATCTTTGTAACCATATCGCTTCCTTTCTTTCATGAGTGGATACCATGTATTCATCTTCAGAAGTCAGAGTGCCACAACCCTGCCTTTGCTCATCCAACTGATTTCTCCTCCAAATAGGTTAAACATACCCACTTGTAGATATTTTGGATCACATAGACTTCCATCCCAGCTCTAATGTTATTACGTATGCCCAACACTTTTTCCAATCCTATTCTTCCTTGGTAGCACAATCCATAACTGCAGCCACAGATACCTAAAGACCCTTCTCATCAGTCCAATGCTCCTTCCCTCGGTTTTGAGACATATACCCACTCAAAACTCCTGCATGTGCAACTGGTCTAGTACCCCACCATTGCATACATCAAACCTGCAACCCAGATCGGCATACGCAATACGGGACATGTCCTCTTTCTTCTTCCCCGTGTCTTGGGGACACCGACTGCATAACTTTGCACCTATAGGAATAGGAACCTTGATCGGTTTACTCTTCATGCATATAAACCTTTGCAATATTGTCTCAACATATTTTCTCCGGTTCAAACTGTAGGTTTCTCAAGCTTGCATGATCTCTTTAATTTCCATTCCCATAATGAAGGCAACATCTATATCCCATATCAAATTTGAGGATAGTCATGATTAATTCCTTTACAACATCCATATTTCCTACCAACAACATGTCATCAACATAAACACTACATAAATGAAGTGATTACCAACCTTCTTGGAATATACATAGTGATCAACCTTGCTTCTTACAAACCTAATCCAAGGATGTATGTGTTAAAATTTTGGTACCACATCATTGATGATTGGCTTGTAACCATATAGTGACTTCTTTTAGCTTACATACCAACTCTTTCTTTCCCTTTCACTACAAAGCCTTTCCTCGGGTCGCTTCATGTAGATTTCTTCTTCCGTATCCCATGTAGGAATGTTGTCTCTCATCCATCCATCTGCTCCAATTTCAAGAAAAAAAGCAATAGCAATAGATAAAAAAGAAATCTAATAGAAGTTAACTTTAGCAATGTGAGAAAAATCTCACCAAAGTCAATTCCCTCTACCCGAAACAAACCTTTTGCTACTAACCCAGATTTTTATTTCTCCACTTTTACCTTGTTCATTAAACTTCTTCTTAAACCATTTGCTACCAAACATATTTCTTCCAAATAAGTAACTCAACTATATCCCATGCCTCATTCTTATCCACAAGGCATCCATTGTTTCAAATTATGATCTTCTTCCAAAGTTTACTATCCTCCACTACTTCCCTGACAGCTGGGACACTATCAAAGAACAGATGCACCAATGGAAATCGTGATCTATACCTTTCGTTGCTCTTTATCTCACCCATCTCCTCAATACCTGGGTATGCTTCTTCTTCTTCTTCTTTCTCTCTCTTCTTCTCGATGATCCATTTTGCATCATCCAACTCAATCTCTATTGTGTTCGCTCTTAAATGGGTAGGAAATCATGTTTGGACACATCTTTTAACTCCCTGAAAACAACATCTCGATCAGAATATTCTCGGTTTCTAGGTTCCAAAGCTTATAACTCACACCATCTTTAAAACCAACAAAGATACACTTTTCAAATTTATCTTAGCTTACTTTCATTTTCCTTTGGAACATCTACATAAGCATCAAAACTCTGTGATGTTGAAGAAAGGTTTTCTTTCCAGACCATACATCACGTGGAGTCAATTTGACTAACACCGATGAAGGAGACATATTAAACACATATCTTGCAACGTCAATTTCCTCCTCCCAGAATTCTTATGCAAGCCCAAAACCACTAAACACACTCCTTTCCTTGTCCATTAATGTCCTATTCATCCTTACTGCAACTCCATTCTACTGAGGTATGTATGGAGTAGTATTTTGCCTCGCTATACCATATTCTTATAGAATTGTTTCAATTCATTTCCACATAATTCTCCACCATTATTTGTTCTCAATACCTTTATTTTATCTTCTGTCTGATTTTCTACCAAAACCTTAAACTCTTTTAAATTTATTAAATACCTTTATTTCTTTCTAAGAAAATAAATCCATGTGTTCCTTTGAAAAATCATCTATGAATGAAACATAATACACTGTGATTTACCTGTGGGATGGAACAAGAACATGTCTAAACACATCATTGTTTATCAACTCTAAGATCCTCTTTTCTCTTGTACCACCAAATGGGAATTCACTGACTCATACCATATATGCTCACAAAATAAACCATGCAATTAGACATTCCTCAACCATGCCTTTATCGTAGTTTTCAAAGGCCCTTTCTCTAATATGCCCCAATCTTTAATGCCACCATGGTCTTTTTAGGGACGATATTCGTTCTTTTATTTGTTCCACCAAGGACAATGTCTGCACCTTATTAGTATAAGGATTCCCAACAACTTGTATATGCTACATTGACCTAAATTTCCCACCATTCTACTCCATCTTGCAAGTGTTCTTCCAAATATAGTATCCAATTCTGCAAGATCATCCAACTTTTCTTACGTATATTAGGCTCTCGAAAGTTATGAATGTGTGAACCCTGTGGGAGTGTTCTTAATCCTTCCATCTTTAGCAAACAAACTAACCTTCCACATCCCCATTTCTGCTTGCTCAGTCATTCCCAGAACACACCACCTATTTTTCATTCCACCAAGGAGGGGTTTTCCATGGTATGACGATTCCATTCAATCAAATCACATCACTTGCCTCCCACTGCACTTGTAGATGCTGTAAACATCATCACCTCCCTTCTTTCAAGGAGATTTTCACTGGAATAGGTATTATCAGATCCCTTTGTTTTTCAACCTTCTTAGACTTGCAATCTTTCTTATAATGCCCTATTTTACCACACTCCAGCATTTCCTCAAATATTTACCTGGAGACTTAGATCTACCCTCAGATTTATATCTCCACCTAAGGCTTTCACTGTGGTTCCTGTCTTGGGTACAAACTTTTACAAATAAAGCATATGTGTTGAGACCATCCATGCTTTTTTGCCTCATCTCTCAGATAATTGGAGGATGCAACTACATCCTCATACTTCATGTAGATTGAGTGGTATCACCACAAGCAACTAGATTATCCCAAGAGTCCTGAAAGAACATAATAAAGCAATACCTTACCTTCTTTTGCAACCACTATTAATAGACAAGTTGACTTACTGGAGTATTAAAGGTATTTATATGTTTTTTCATAGAATATCCATCTTCCATATTAAGATGATACACTTCTTTTGAAGAAATAACTCGCTTTTACTGTGGACTTTGATTGGATTTAAATTCCCAATCCTATCCCATAGTTCCTTGGTTGCATATTCTCCCGAGACATTCAACAAAATCAATCTGCCAGCAGAGTTGAATAAGACCTTGCTCTTTCCTCATTCAACTCTCCCAACCTCCTTCAACATACCAAGAGGGTGGTGTACTCTTAGTAGTTTGTGCACTGCAGGTTGTGTACCATTCGCCTCAGGTGCTCTGTAGAGGGATGCATACCAACGCACCAGACCACATCGATCCATTGTTCTTCGTCTACAACAAGGTCCTCCATACTTCGACATACCAGTAGGCCTCAAAAGCTTTACCATTGGTCTCATCTCATTCTAGAAGAATCACTACCCCTCTTTTCTCAAGACTCAATCAAGAAAAAGTTCTTACCTTAACCTGTGTTTAACACACACTCAAGATAAACTTGATCTATCAAGACCTGAGCTAAACCCTCAACAACAAAGGTGTCCTCTCAAGCCAAAATGAGCTTTGATACCACATGTAAGTTTTAAACCTTAGTAAAGCAATGCATATAGATTCTTAAGAAAAAACATAATTTAATCAATGGCTCATTCACATAGTACATAGAGATTTATAATGAAAACCCCTAACTCTAGAAAACTCCTATATTCATTATATCGAATTTTCACCATTCACTAAACAATATATACAATGTTTTAGGTATTCCATAGATACCAAACCCTAATCCCTAAACCTGATTATTTTAAAACCACTGTAATAGAAAAACTCAAATAAAAAAAATTTGGGGTTATGCCAGAACTGTGGGGGCATAACAAACTCTTTGGGACACCCCTAGGAAATCGCCAATGCACATGGCACAAACATAGCACTACCAATGGTGGTCGTCAGACATAGTTTTCATATGTGACATGCCCACACAC
Source organism: Picea sitchensis (assembly GCA_010110895.2). Classification (NCBI taxonomy): domain Eukaryota; kingdom Viridiplantae; phylum Streptophyta; class Pinopsida; order Pinales; family Pinaceae; genus Picea; species Picea sitchensis. The sequence continues at coordinate 14,239 of SNQJ01S0070514.1, forward strand.
ACACATGCAAAGAATATATAACACATACCCAAACAAAATCAGTGGTCAAAAGCCCCAACGAAGGTTACTTTTGCTGTAGGTTGGGAGGGTTTGACCTTAGCTAGGATCTTATTATACAATTTATTAACTCTAATTGAACTCTAAGGACTGAATGTAATTGCTTTCTTAGTGTTTCCTTCAAATTCACTAGATAATAGAGATGGTCTCTTCGCTCTCCCCCAATCGCCTAATAAAGGAATTTTCAAGTTCCTCATAAGACATTATAGATCCTGTTGCTAGGCCTCGGAACCAAGTTCTTACCTATCCTTCAAAATTTTGAACCAAGAGTCTCGAATAGACATCTTCGCGGTTCGATTCCAAGGACACGACAAATTGTTCAAAGAACATGTATTCGGCTATAGTTAACCACTTCCTATGAATTTCGGAAGATTATTCATGTAGTTTTTTAGGTAATTCATGTAGGGGGAACTGGGAGGATCAAAGGGACATATCTAGCAACCACCTTTGCAAATATTCTAGGGGGTGGTACTTGGCCTCGGCCTCCTCGCTAAATCTCCCCCCCCAACAACACCTCCCACCACAACCATTGATGATTTAGAGGTTGTTGCTTGGAAATTATGAATAAGGGTTTTAGGAAATTGGTTGTCGATAGAAAAGAAAATTGAGGAAGTGGAACTAGGGAAAGTGGACTAGTTTCTTCATACTCACAAGGTGAATATAAAGGAGAATCAATAGGAGTTGTGTCAAGAAGAATAGGGTGATCATAGGAGTTTTGAGAGATAGGAAAATGATCTTTGTGAAGTGATGATGTGTCAATCGAGGCGAGAAGTGAAATAGATCTTTTACCATTATTGGTGAAAGAAACAGTTGAAAAATCTCGTCTTTAAAATCGTATGACAAAACCAGGCTCAAGGGTTGTAATCTTATTGGTATGTAATTCCCTGTAATATGGTGGGGTATTTGATCCTTCAAAAATATCTCTAGTTTTCAGATCTATAGTTTTAGGTTGATAAAATTTATTTGTCGATGATACAGTCTGTTTAGCATATCTTCTTGATTTTAAAATTTTTTATGGATCTGGAACTGGCAAATTTTGTTTCTCGTCTAGGTTTCTTCGGGTATTCTTTGAGCTAAAAGCCATTTTATTTATTTTGAAGCTCAAGTGAGCATAAGGGTAGCCTTTATATAAGGTTTTTTGATCTTTGTTCACTATCAAGATAGAAAGTGTCAATGTCGTTATTCCTAGGGAAATGCTTTCAAGCTATCACTTAAGAATCCGGGTAAGCAAAAAGGATGTTGTTCCCGAAGTTTTTTCTTAAGGCTCTAAAGTACAACTGCTAAGGCATCCTAAAAAGAAAGAGGGATAAGGATAAAAAGCAGTAGGTTGTGCAGCATGCTGTTGGTTCCTTAAATCACTAGATTCCCTAATTTTCCTTGGATGTTAATGTCTTTCAATAACCTACCATGAGAACCCCAACCTCAACCCTGTTTGTTGTCTCAGAATGGTGTTAAATAAATTAAATCAATGCTCATTTGATACTTTTAAGACTGTGTTCAATATTAGGTTGTCTCTCATGGACTGGACAGCCATGGGTGAAAGGGATAGAAAGGGTAAATCTGTGTTTTCTTTAAGAGTTTGTTATTTCGGCTTCAAAACATGTAAAAAGAACTCCAAAACAAACTTTGAATTACTAGTAAGACGAAACTAAAGGCTGTTTTTGGTATCTGAGTTAAATTTTGAAAAAGGGGAGATGCATGAAGTGAAAAAAAAAACATAAAGCTACCGAACAGTGGTATGCATCAATTAAAGAGGAATCTCACATTGTTGACAGGAGAAGAAAGTAATCAGGAAAAAATCTTAATGAAGCATACGATATTGAAATTTAAAACATTTGCGTGTGTCTTATATCTCACGATGACAATACAGAGAAAGTTATAACACAAAATAGCAAGAATAATTGTTCAATCAAGTAGAAATGTACTAAATTACGCTATTCATTAAAGATGTATATGAAAATATGAAACAACAGAGAAACATTTAACTCAAACTTGACTGTGATATGGAATCTTCAATCCATATTTGTATTTATTCAAAAAATATCTTCAAATTATTCCTTACAATGCGCCCCGAAAAATCCCTTTGATTAGTATCCTGAAATTACATTTATACCAAACCCATGATGATTGTTGGTTGTTGATCTCCTAACTCCTAGGGACAAACAATTACAAAAATGCAAACCTCAACCATTTACATGATTATCATTTACTTTCCTACCATTTTGATAACATAAGTTTTGAAAATGATACTTCATTGTTTTACTCAAGTATCTCCTTCTTTTGACTTGATATATTGAATACATTTCAATTTCCTTACCAAAGAAACTTCTGATTGATTGGAATTTTAATTTTGGCTTCACTAGCCACCTTTCTATTAGAGTAACATCCATTTCCTTTAACTGTGAAATTTCCATTTGAAATGTGTTCAACCTCTCTTGAAATTCAACTGGTGTCTTACAATGTTTATCTATCCTGTTATCATCCTATAAGATATAGGATCAACTGGTGACCGGAATATTATCCGCTTTTAAAGTGGTTTTTGTTGACAAATGATTTTTCATTCTCGCGAAATAATGAGAAAAAGAAAAAAAAGAAGAAAAAAAAAAAAAAAAAAGAGGGCATAAAAGAATTTCAATAAAGTCCCATGCAATAATAAAGAACCTTGGTCCATACACCTTCGCTACGGCCAAGTTCTTTGATAGTAGGAATGAGTTTCATAAACAGCTTTAATCTTAGCCAAAGTTTCTGTGCATTGAAGGAATAACCGCCAGACTGCCTAATCCCGGTCGATAGTCTCTGTGGTAGAGTAAATTCTTAACCCAACGGTCTAATCTGGGTTAACCGCCATAGGAACTAGGTTAGAATATAGGTCAGATTGCTTTGTTGATTCATTTCAATAAGAACCAATTTTATGTAAGTGTTGCACCATGTTTCAAATACTTAAAGGGTCGCTTTCCTAACCCCTTGGTGGTGTCCACTTTGAAAACCTTGAAAAACCCATAAAATGAATTTACCCTAAGTTTTCCCTATCGCGATGTGTTTTCCGCTTCCCACCCTATGCCCCCTTTGCACATATCAATCCAGTTCCGACCATGGTTTTATCCACGGATGGACAGATTCTTTTCCGGACCTCCCCGACCGCTCTACCTTTAACTGAGGGAGGGAGGGGGTTGGGAGGTCCAATCGTTGATAAGCCTTTATACCATCTAGACTTCATGATCAAGCTGCCAAGTAGACGACGCCAATATTTCGACCCCCTCGGCTCCGTTTCGGCTTCAATGGAGGGGGTTCCTGAATTATGATAAAAGGCTGCGATATCTCATGGCCGTGTCGCTCGTGATCAATGGTGGTTTCAATTGTTTTTCTGACCCCCTGATGACCTTTAACCAAGGGGTCCGAAATGGTTTCTTCCTAGAAGGTCCCTTGTTATACGCGGCAACGATCTAATGGCCCCGAGTCCCATAATCTCCTACCATCTGACATACAATCGTCACTTCTGGACGTCACCTTCCACCTTTATCGAAATGGTCATGTCCCATAACCTGGTCGGCCCTCCCATTTTCTCATGGCAAGCCCCTTACTATGACTTTTACCTCCAATCGATAGACGCTTCATGTCACCAACCAGATCCCTCACCACCGGCCACCCAATTATCTCAATTTCAAATGATCCATAATATTTATTATTGGATAACCTATATGTTATCTAGTCGAATTGCCTCCCGCACCCAACCGACCCCAGCTTTAAATAAAATCCACCTATTCCCTTTAATTATTCACCCATCGCACTGTAGAAATTCACCGCTAATTACACTCAAGGTTCTCATCCATAGTCACTACCCCACTCAACGCTATGTTTTTATTGCGTACCGTTGCGTAAATGGTGCCAAAATCCAAACAAGCGGAAGGAGAGGAGACCAGCTCACTTCGCCGACTGACAGATCCCACTCAATGACAAAGACCAATTAATCGTAGATACTAAATGCGATTTTTATTTATTAGACCTCCGCCGTGGGTTCAAAGAATTATTCCGACTGTAGTGATGAAATTGACTCGAGTCCAACCTACCCTTTTATCTCTTCCCTCAGATTCACTTTTTCCCAGAGTTCACCCTCAAGTGAGAGCCCACTATATTCCCGAGCAATGAGCCGTTGTTTCCTTGTCTGGAGAAATCTTGTTCCTCATCACTCCCGAATCCATATACCAGATGATGCAAACTCCCCGAGCCGACTCAAGGCTTCACCATTCAACTTGGAAATTCTCATAGAATTGTACCAAAAAATGACATTCCCCCAAAGAGATCAAATATTCAAGCTTTTCCCCCTTCTTATCCACCACTCTCCACAAATCCTCCTTATCCGCCTTCCATGTTCTCCACTAAGGGAAATCAGGTCATATAATCCCTTTGTGCTTTGTTATGATACTCATTCCCATCAAGGTAGATGAACCCATTCGTTTTCTATCCATTTTCTCCACTATTGAAAAGCCCACCACCTAGTTTGATTTCTCAAAGACACCCTCTATGCATTAACATTCACTTAACGCCATGAATTTCATGAAGGTATGTTCGACACTCCATCTATGACTAGCATAATTTGTTCGCTTGTCTTCTTCCATGTGGATAAATTTGGCTTTTCCATGCAGAAGTTGGATGGAGATGGTAGACCTCATGTAGTCACAGTGTGGACCTCCTTGCTAAAGCACAAATCCATTGATTTCAATTTCAAGGAATTCATCGACCACCCTACCAATCCGCGGTAAGTATGCTAGGTGGCGTCAGAAAGCCTCGGGATAAACGATGAAGTTCTCGAGGATCCGTGATCTCTCCGGGACAACACAAAGAGAACGCGGATTGGTAATCAGACAAAATCGACCGAGATCGAGTACACGCGCGCTGGCACCGATAAGTTGCTCTTTCGGGCACCGCCTCGTCAATTTTCGCGCTGGAATATATAAGGAAGATTATAAACTCAGATGATATCCATTTTGTATCATTCAAGAAAAAGCAACAACTCAGAACCAAAGGACAGATTAGGTCTTTCATCTACAACAATCGAAGTGCAGGGGAAGAAGCAGACAGGATGCTAAGGGAGATGAAATTCTTCATGAGTTTCCCATGGAATTATTATCCATGTGGGATCATCTCAGAGGTGAGAGAAAACAAGAATATCCTCGGTGATGTTCATGTGTCCAGCCCTAAGTTGAGAAGTTCGCCAATCGCATTTACCTGGAGCCCAACACATTGATCGGGTATAGAACAGTAGGATCCCCTGGCCATTGTGTCACAAACGACCAATCCACATGTCCCTAAAGATAAGAGGTCGAGGCAGGATTTATATCCTCCTGTCACTGAGGTATATTTCGAGGAATTCCAACTGCATACCAAAAGGCCTAAGACTTGCTGTTCCTAGCCCGACTGGGGAAAAATAAGCCCCGTCTACTACAGTGACAAAAGTTGGTATTCCACCCTTCGGTTCGAGCCTCCAAAAGGTCATAAGCTCAACATTGCCGAAAAAATCTAAAGATTCTCCATTGACCACCCAGACAGGCAAGGTGGCACCGAAACTGAGCATCTTCGAAAAGTATGAGCTGATCAGCAGCGGAACCACAACCGACCAACAAGCATTTCAGCGCCCGCTCGAGCGTATCACCCTAATAACATAGGCTGTTGTAGCATTCAACAATCGGTGCGCGTGATGCATATGACATTCCTCCGTGCATAGGTGCCGCATCCAAGGTGATCACCGACATATAAAAGGCCACCAAATTCCGTGATGAGTTAACGCATCCGGCCACCGTAGGATGAACGCCGCTGTGCATAGGGAATGGTTTTCATATCGCTGGCACATGCTTCCACTTTTGTATCCAAACCGCAAGTGTCCATGAACAATGTTCAAACACAACTCAGGTTGGAGAAGATTTCATCCTTTGCGAAGGACAATAAGATCAAGACTTTGGAGGAGTTGGTCCTCAAGATCTGCTATGATCCTTCAAACGCGGAAAGCAGATGAGGAAATGATCAAGAAGAATGTCGACATAGCCCTGGAGGAAAACAACTAAGCTCCCACCCACGAGGGATTCAATAAATAAGAGAGATATGTAGAAAGAGGGAGAGAAGGATGAATTTCTTGAATGCTCATGGAGCATAACACACAACTTAAGGAGATGGAAGATGAGATGGAGAAACTATTAAAAGAGTAGGTTGAGAACTGCCAATGGAAGTCGCTCCATTGAGTGCCATTCCATTTTTGGGAGTGAGTATAGCATCGCGACAATGCCCATCTGCAACTCCATCGACATCCCAAGAGAAGACAACCGACTTCGCTAAATCCATGGAAAAGATGAACCCGTAGGAAACGTAGGTAGATCAACAAAGCTGGGAAAGGAGATTGAGAACCTTCAAAAACTCAAAACTTCCTTCAATTCAGCCTCCAAGGAAAAAATAAGGTAACAAGAGAAGCTCGCTGTGAGCTACGCTAATTCTAAGAAAATAGTGGGCAGGAAAGACTTTGGCCAAGGTTAAAGAGAGTGTATGGACATATATCACTAATTCCATAAACGTGATATGGCCCATGATCCATCATGTTTGAGAAGAATGAATTGGTCCGTGAGGAGCAAATAGGCCATTGAGAAGATCGAGTAGGAAATCGAGACATAAATCAGAAAACGATCAATAAGTTCTCAATTCTAAGACCGTGGAAGAGATGGAAGATCCTAAGATTGAACACGCACCGAGACCATCCTTGAGGTCAAAAAGGGTGCCGACTAAGAGAGTATTAATGCTTCCGTTTCCAAGAAAAGGTTCATGTCATGGACCAGTGGGTACAAATATTCTTCAGCAAGATCGAAAATTTCACGTAAGAAAGGTCTTCCCGGTCTAAAGGTAATCAATGATGTTCATACCTCCTGTGATTATAAGAAGAGATTGGTCGATGTGTCTATGATCAGCCAAAGTTTGCGGTGGATTCAAGGGAGCATCACCCTAAGTAGGCGCATTTCTATATGCCCTCGGGGACATCAACATCCAACACGAGATTTGATACATTTTCTCACCAAGCCTACATTTTCCAAATATACAAAAATGGACGAAGTGCATCGAAAGCTACTAAAAGTCAACATGCCCAGTCATCACATTCGATGGAGGAACTTTGGTGATCCTCGATCGGCAGCAAAGTCTTGTTGTCCTCAGCCTAATATTCATTCAATCAGATGAGGTCGCAGAGGTTTTACCAACGGCCCTAAATCAGTCTATGGGTACATAACTACACATCATCAAGCTCCTAGATTTAGGAAATTTGTTAAGATTAGTTAGGCTAAAAACAGATTTTAGTACATCTTGGTCATTAATGATAGGATAATTTGTAATTTGAGTTATAAATAATTTCACTCTTCAAGTATTGAGGGTTGTTGATCTTCACACCGTGATGCTATCGACTGTAATCTTTTGAAGAGATCTTCCACAGCGGAGTGCACTTTTACGCATTCTCGTGTGTACCAATCGCGATAAGCTTCTCTTTCCTCTAAGTTGAATGTTATTCCTCGCTTTGTTATCATACTATCTTCTAAATCTAATCTTGAAGAGTGACGAAGGTTGTAGGATTTATCTTGTATACCCCGTCTCTGACTCTAAAGATTTTAGTGTTTTATCTTTGGTGTTTTCAATAAAGAAATTCTTTAATTGCTTCTTTGTTGAAATTATTTTTCTCATCTTTGTTGTTGTTCATCATTTATGCTACTAAAGAAACCAGTGATTATACTATCTCACCGAAAGTTTTTCCTTTATGCTTCAATGGATTTCATTTTATTAAAACAAAGACCCAGTCTAAATGGATGCAGATTGTCTCAACTAATTCAAAAAACACTTTGACAAACAAAACCACTTATTTCTTTACCTAGCCTAATATTTAAAATTGGACACATAGCTAAATCATAGAGAGATCCCTCTCTCTAAGTTGAGAAGGCTAGATCCCGTACCAAATAGTGGTTGGATAAAGTTACCTAGTAGATTTCTCCTACTGCCAACCTCTAGTGAATTTACCAAGTGCTAACATATCCTAATTGCCCAATGCAATTGTCTCTTCCAATACCTAATGATTCCTTGTCCAATGAATCAAAGATTCTTTCACAATCATCTTTGATTCTTTAACTATTTTCTTTTCATATCTCTACTGATATGTTTGTTTCCCATACCTGAGCATGATATCGCCTCTAATATTCTATGTGACAAGAGATTTAGAATTTCGAGCACTTCTTCATTTCTAACATACAACCTGACTTGAAAGTGACCTCGTTGTGTTAATCCCTATTGTTGGCTCATTACCCTTAATTGGGGCAGCATATTAGATTAGTAATGCTATTTTTATTTACGTCTTAGGCCATTAGTTGTAATTTAGATTGGCATCGTTATTTTAATTAAGGCTCTGGCTTTAGGCCATTATTTGTAATTATACCTCCTAGCCCTATATATACCGCATATTTCATTTTGAATCATCTTGTACTTGAATATTTATGGGGTAAGCAGGTTGCCCCCTAAGAGCTTTCTATTATCCGGGAATTTATCTCTTTTCAAGGCATTAAGTACTTTTCTTGAGGTTTTAATATGCGCTACCGATGTTTGGTTCTTAACATATGGTATCGAGCTCAAGGTCTTGGGGTTTCACTGCTACATCCGAGACAATCGCGGGAATTACCATAACTTTTTTCTAAAATGTTTTAGAAGGAACCGCTTTGAGGGTATTTAGCAGAACGTATAAGGCCTCAGGAGAAAAAATTTTAACCCAACATACCTTGAGGCCTTATACTTTCTGAGATACAAAACAAGATAGGGTTATGGAATCATCCCGGAATGAGTCCATTGAGAATTTTCATGAGGTACCCTCGTAACGCTTCGCACTCTCAGCCCAAGAACATTTACGTAAATTAGTAGTGTATCTTTGGTAAAAATTTCAGCTTCGGTCATCTTAAATTTGTAGATACACCTGTAAGATAGGGTATCCTCAACAGCCCTATTGACTAGTCTCAAGAAGGTGTTCTAGGTAAAACAATCATAAATCTCCTTCCTAGAGTATCCAAGTCGATCGGGACCTGGTTGCATTGGATCGTGGAAAACCTTTAGTATTTTGGGTGTGGAGTTTCAGAATTTACACCAATTATTTAAAAGTATCTATACAAGTGATCTCCTCGAAAGGCCAAAAATCCATAAGTTGTGGGGAAGTTACCGTGAGATTCCACTTGGCACATCCAATTTTACCGACCTGTGGTACTGCTAGAAGAAATATCGTAGAACTACTCTAAAGTTGAAAGTTTCATACCCGTATAATAAACGCGGAGAGATATAATGTAATAAATATTGGTTCAGCGTAACCACTCAAAAATCAAGACCTAAAGTGATACTTGTCCATCATGCCACCCAAAAAGGGGACTCCTACACCAAATAAGCCTCCGTAAAATCCTAATTGGACTCTTTGATGAAGGTGAAGAAATGAGTAGAGAGATTAATTATTTACAAAAGAAGACAAGAACTAAAGATGAACTACAAGAGATGAGGGATTCAATGGAAGCTAAGTTGGATAATTAAGATGGATTCAATGGAAGTCAAGATGATTCAATGGAAGCTAAGTTGGATACTAAGATGCATTCAATGGAAGCTAAGTTGATGATCTCAAGGAAGCTAAGTTGGATACTAATATGGATTCAATGGAAGCTAAGATCATGGAAGTAATGAAGAATTTCATAACGGCAGAAGACACCCAAAAGTGAAAATTCATCCCATGAAATTCATGATGAGGACACAAGGAAGGTGAATCAAGAATGGAGAAACTCAACTTTGGTTTGAATACCAACCATAACCCTGCAGATTGATATGAGGAAGTTTTGATGGAAAGGACCCAATCACATGGATACTCAAATGGAGCAATTCTTTGATCTCCATATGTTACATCCAATAAAATGTAGGAATTGCTTATTTATATTTAGGAACCTAATCAATTTGTTTGGTATCGATGGTTTTGTTCTCAGAAATCACCTGCCACTTGGACAATTTTCACGAAGAAATGATGAAAATTCATGAGGATACAAGGAGAAATACCCTTCTTTAGCCAATTGATAAATCTCAAGTAAAGGGTTCTCATATCGAAAGCACATTGAGAACTTCCAAAGGTTGAATATAAAGGTAACCGACATTCCAAATGAGCACTTGATTGATGTATCTTATAGGAACTTAAAGATAACATTCAACATGAGGTTCACTTTGGGAACCCAAATCATTGGAGAATGCATTTAAGGTGGCAAGAAATGTTGAAAGTAAAAATATGGCGATGGCTACTAGAAGGACCTATCCTAACATCTATAGAGAGAACAATGCCCTTCTCCTAAACACATCAACCTACAAGGTTGACACACCTCAACAATTGAGGAAAGAAAGCAAAGGTTTATGCTTTTCTAATCAAGGGACAACAAGTATAGTAAGGACATAAGTGTGGTGAGAGAAGAAATTATTCACATAGATTGTGAAGAGGGAAGAAGAAGAAGAACAAGAACCATCTCAAGATGAAAAACGAGAAGCAATTTCTTCATCCTAAGAGTTGACTCCGCAACATCGCGGTAATGTATCATCGAATTAGCACTCCTCAAACCCTCAAGATTGAAGGCTGATACATCAAAAAGAAAAAGGTAATAGTCCTAATTGATTCCTGGAAGTACTCATAATTTCATTCATGATAAACTAGCTTCAAAGTTCCCAATTGTTTTGTATATCCAAAGACCGTGAAGTTTCAAGTAATGATTGCGCAAGTGGAGAACCAATACCAGAAAATGGGCCAAGATCAATCTACTACTATGGGGGAATATGTAATGAATATCTGCAATTTTACCTATACCCATGGTGCGATGTTAAAATAGGAATCCAATGGTTACAATCATTAGGAACAAAGGGTTTTAATTTTCAAAGAACTTTCAAGGAATTTTCATTGAAAGGGAAAGAAATTGAGTTATGTACCGCGGAAGCCCCAGAAGGGATAAGCTCTAACCAGCACACAAAAATTATTGAAAAGGCATCAAGGAACAAATTATTGCACAACTATGCTTACCAGATGTTCAAACATCTAAGCTTATCTATTCCTCAAGATCTCCAAAGGATCATTGATAAGAATTCCAGTATTTGAAGATATTCCAAAGGTCTCCCCGCTACCACCTCGGAATCACGATCATAAATTCGCCTAATTCCTTGAGCTTCCTCCTAACATCGCCATACGATACCCTTACCTGTATGAAATGGCTACAACGTTGAGACGGGCTTTATTAGACCTAGCCAAGGTTCTTGCTCTGCACCGGTGGTGATGGTATTTAAGAAAGATAACTCATGGTGTCCAGATTATAGAGCCTCAAACAACATCACCATTAAAGATAAGTTTCCCATTCCCCGCGGATTACTTGATGAAAATTTAGATGAACTACATGGAGAAATCTATTTCACAAAATTGATCTCTCCACCGCAGTATCATCGATCGTATCGAAGGAAGAAGATATCCCAAAAACAACATTCCAACTCATGAAGGCCATTATGAATTTTTTGGTCATGCCTTCACCACAAACTTTCCACATTCCAAGGGTTGATGAATTCCATCGCCCTTCCTCTAAAATTCAGGTTAGTATTTTTGATGATATACTAATCTATAGCAAGTCTTGGAGGATCATCTGCAACATGTCGACAGGGTGCTGGCTAACCACAGCATCAACTATATGCCAAACCACATCCAAATGTTTCTTTGGAGTAAAGGAGGTAGAGTATTTGGGTCATATTGTATCTCATGAAGGTGTCAAGGTAGACCCCTAGTCAGCATTTAAGGCCGTGATGGACCGGCCGATTCCCAAAGCATTAAAAATCTAGGAGGATTTTTCGTCACGGGGCCACTACCAAGCTGTCTCTGAACTGTGGAAGAAATGAAACACCTTTAATCACACCAGAAGGATGCATTTTCATGGACTCCGTCCAACCTTTGAACAACTTAAAGAGGTGATGTGTAAAGCTCCTGGCCTGACCACTCCTAATTCACAAAATCCTTTATCATGGAATGTGATGCATCGGAAATGGAATTGGTGTTATCCTAATGACAAGAAGGAAGGCCCCTGTCTTTGAAAGCTCCACTCACTCAAGGGAAGGGACTTACACAAACCCATTTATGAGAAGGAAATGATGGAAATACTACATGCATTGAAAAAATGGCCTTATACTAATAGGTAGGCACCTTAAGGTCAAAACAGATCATGATAGTCTTAAATACCTCTTGAAACAAAGACTATCTTCAAGAACAACAAAAATGGGTAAACTAAATATTGGCTGATTTTGAAACCGTTCACCAAATGTTGTGGCAGATGCACTTCAAGAAAGGATGAAGATGAGGCCTTTGTGTTATCTCTCGATCATCCAACCCGATTGATAGTAGAAGCAAGTACGAATGGAAAATGATGAAAGTGTGGAGTCTCATTCAAAGGTTACAGCTAGGATTCCTGCATCTATAGGATATTGGAAAAAATGATTCACTATGGTACAAAGATTCGCCATATCATGTAAGGGACTCCCAAACTCAAACAAAAGGTACTATTGAATTGCACACCTCTCCAAGAGGGAGGGCACTCGTGATTTTGAAAACCTACCATAGAGTCGCGAAGGATTTTTGGATGGTCTTAAACTACTGTTCAAAGGTTTGTGGCGGAACGTGGTTTTCCAACAAAATAAGTGGAAACAATTAAGACCCCAGCTCCTTTACAACCATTATCCATCCCAAAGTCACTGAGAGCTTCAAATGATCACCAACAGTCACCAAAGTCCAAGGGAGTTATGTCATCATGGTGATTGTTGATAGATCCAATGGCATGCACACTTGTGCACCTCTCAACCCTTCAAGCTAGAACAGCTTCCACCGCATTCATGGAGATAGTTCAAAGCTACATGGCGTTCCAAAGATTATTGTGGTGCAATGGTTCGCTATTCACCTACATTTTGGACGTAATTTATTCGTCAGTACTAATTGCCTATAGCTCATCCTATCCTCAATCAGACATGAACCCAGATAGTGAACAAACAACTGGAAGGTACCCTGTTTTGTCTCCTATAAACAAACACAATGGTTCAAATGGTTACCCTTGGCGTATGTGTGCGTATAACACTTCTCACACCGCACAAAAATGACACCATTTATGGAACTTTAAGGATACCACCCTCCTTCCATCACTTCTCTAAAAGAAAAATCTGGTTCAACAAGAAGATCACATCGAGAATCAAACAACAAAATTCTCTAAAACATAAAGGACAACCTCGACCATGGAGCGTAATCGCATGAAACAACAAGCATCAACATCAGAAAGTAGAAAGAAGTTTTGAAGTAGGATTGGGTGTTTTAAGACTACAACCATACAAACATGTCCCTAAGTAAGCCAAGAAGGATAATAAATTATCACCAAAGTACTACATATCTTTATAAGGTGTTGCAAAAGATTGGTACTATGGCATACAAATTGAGCTGCCTCCGTGATCTTCACTTAGCACACCCGGCCCATGTTTCATGCTTAAAGAAGGTTATAGGTGACATCCCACAAACCATACGCTAACTTGACGAGGAAGGAAAAATCATATTGGAGCCCCAAGCCATCACTGACACAAGAAATCACCACCACAGATCCTACTTCTGGCATCTCATTAAATGGAGGAAACTACCCAACCAAGATTCCAATTTGGGAAGATGAGTCTTTATACGTATATCCAGAGTTGCCTGCTGCCAGGGACAACACTGTCAAGTGGAGGGGCATGTTAAGATCTAATGTTGGCTCATTACCCCTAATTGGGGAATATTAGATTAGTAATGCTATTTCATTTATGTCGGCTTTAGGCCATTAGTCAATTTAGGATTAGTAATGTTATTTTAATTATGTTCCGCTTTAGGCCATTATTTGTAATTATACCTCCTAGTCTCTTTATATACCATGAGACATTTTCATTTTGAATCATCTCTTGTACTAACATTTTGGTAAAGGAGGTTGCCCTCAAGAGGCTTATTATTTGTAATTATCTCTTTTTCAATGCGTAGAGTACTTTTCCTGAGGCTTTTTATATGCTATATTGATGTTTGGTTCTTAACACGCGCTGCTTTAGATTCTTTTTCTTTAAAAATAACATTATCAAAAGAATTGCTTGTTTACTAAAAATAATTCTGAATAATCTCTACTTAGGAGATTACTTTTTGTTGCTCAGCTTCTACCTTTGCATGTATTTCCAGTGATTGGTCCTGAAAAAAATTCAGGTCTATAACCTGGCCTTTTATTGAATTCAATTTAACCTGTAGTTGTCTTACCAATTCTTCTTATCGAATAACTTGTATCTGGCTAGTCTGCATCTTTTCGTTCATCTCATATAGACTTGACATAAGCGATTGAATTTCTTGCTTGTCAGCAGCTCTGGCCTACTCTAGACCTTTATTTATTTCTTCTTTGATAATTTTATTGGTATCTTTTAGTTGATCTTGTAACTGGGTTATCCTGCGGTTACTCTGTTCCAACCTTGCTCTCATATTGTTAATAGTGAATAGATTTTTTGTTACCAGTGCTCCCATGGAGCCCGCCACCTCTATAGTGAAATCTCCCTCTTCCAAGTTTTTCCCATCCACCAACACCTTGTGTTTCTTTACCATACCAACTTCTCTCATATACATCTCCTCTTTTAATACAACCTTCCTCTTTTTACTGAAGAAGTAATCAGAGGGAGGAATTTCATCTCTGGAGATAGGGTCGAGGTCGCTAGCATATATGACTCCTACCTGAGGGAAACCAAAAGTAGATTGTAAAGGGGTCAAGGAAGTGATGGGGTTTCCTAACTTTGTGGATTTTGTTTCACCAGTTGTCTTGGGAGTATCAATATGAAGAGTAGATGACGCAGGAGGGGGAGATTGACTGGACTCGGGAGGTGTCTCAGACCCTTTTTCTATTTCTTCTCCTGGATTCTCTGTCTGTGGGACTTCTTTGTTTTGTGAAGATCCTTCAACCTCCTGTGGGTTTTCTTCGGTGTTTTCTTTATTCTGTGCTTTTTGTCCAAAGACTGGGGGAATGTTTTCTTGTTATGGAAGGGGCGTTGTTGCTTTGCCCTACAATACCTTGGGCAAACTGCTTCTCCTGTGTCTCTGGAAGGCTAGAAGGTTGGTTTGCAAGTCAGATGATAACGTCTAAACCCTGCCTAACACCTCTTCGTAGGTTTTGACCCCTTCAAAAATGTCATCGCGAGGGGATTCCTCATGTTCAAATGCTTTCATGCCACAATGAGCCATGTGGATCCCCACTGTTTGATAAGGGTTGTGTTTCCTGTGCTCGAGATTCACCAACTTGACTTCCTCAAGAGCTGCAGCTTCAACTTTGGAATGACCCAGGTTGAGTAGAAAAAACCTTCCAATCTGTACGGGAAAGATTGGCCAAAATTTCTTTTGAGTTGTCCTCAGCTCTATCCCAATACCACCTGTTATAATTTGATGAGCTACCTCCCTGTATACCAATCTGTCAGGGAGGAATTTGGGAACTGCATGAGGAGGGATGGAACATTCAAAAACCCTGATATAGGAGAAATTCTCCTCAAAAAACCAATTGGCAACCACCTTGAGATTTCTTATGAATGACTCTGATATACGGGGGGGTGCACAACCAAACAACATATGATGCACCGATATCACCAAGAAATGAAAATTTTTGTAAAATGAATCTTTAGCATTTTCTTCCCACATCTTAGAATGATATTAATGAATCGGTTTAGGGCAAGTTGGGTTCCAACTCCAATTCATCAAAGGGAAAGGAGTTGTGAAGCATATAGCATCCATGATGTATGCTGACATGTAAAAATCTACTGGTCTACCACTGGACCTCATGGTTTGATACTCCATAACCTCCTTAGCTAGGTTGTCTGATAGGATTTTGTTCCAATTGAAGCTACAGCCTTCGGCTGCTTCATGTAAAAGGGGCACCCATTCTATAGGAAAATGGGTAGGACTTTTCTTTCTGAAAAGTCTACATAACATCATAGCCATAGAAACCATGTACTCATTCAAAGGGGTTGTTGCATAAACGTTATGGGTATCAGCCCTAAATTTTTTTGGGTGTCTCCACCAGTGTCTAATTATGTTGGGGTATGTTTGGTCTGCATCTGTACATTCTTTCCTTTGAAATTCACTTACGAATTCTTTGTTATAAATATTATTAGAAGTGGGAGATAGTTTGTACATTACTTGTATATGCTCCGGTCTGAAAGAGTTGATAACGACCCCTTGACTGTCCAAAATGCTTCTTGTCTGCACGTATGTCCTCTCTAAATCCCAACTGATCATATCATTGTATGTCATGAGTCATGGGTGCATAGCCACTTTGTGAAGTTCAGACTCTGATATGTCCTGGAGTTTGTTTTCAGAATCATCGGGAAAATTCTTGATTTCGTAGTCCAGGGTTTCGAAAATTTGCCTCCAGGATTTGATGGAGTCAATGGCATGCGGTGTAGTATCAGACACGACATCTCCTTCTAGGCTGGAGCTTTCAGTTGCTTCTTCACTTTTCTTAGGTTCCTTTCTAGGTGCCATAATCTTCGTGTTTAGGATGAATTCCTGTCACAAAGACAAATGTGTAAGCTTGCTGAATGCAATTCACTTTTGAATTCAATCGATAAAAATGAAATTCGAAAAAATAAACGAATCCTCTATTAACCTTTAACTCTTCTTACAACGGGCGCACTGAGACAGGTGATAAAAATTTAATGTCTTAACGGGGAAGATATTCCCAGAGATACGCAGTTAACTCAAAAACATCTCTATTCATCCGTTGCAAATATTACCATATATTGGCGATTTCAAACTGGAGCTTTAAAAGGACTTCTTTCACTAAATCTCTAAATGTGAAACGCAAAAATTTGTTTTAATCCTTATTAATCCCATTTTAAATTAACTTAAACTTGTCTTAAACTTTATTAAAAAAAAATCGTGATTTCTCATTTTGGCATTTCGGGGATCCCTGTACCCATGAGGCATGTCATAAGCAAACCCCGAATCGCGAAATCACAATGGGATTAGTTTAGACGTTGATTACTTATATTAACGCTTTAATCGTTTAAGATTAGTAATTAACTTTTTCCTTTCGGAAAATCAGGAACCGGGAGTTCAAGGGCTAGCGCTTTGACAACACTTTGATACAAAGAAACCCGAAACGCGAGAGATTAAGTTGTTGATCGTGTTTAAGAGTTTAATTAATCACAATTAGAGGATTCTTTGTGAAACACGCGTCGGGGTTTATAGCACCTACTTTTTCCCTTTTTTTATTTTATTTATTACTATAATATAAGACCATTTCGGGATTTTGGCACCGGTAAATCTGGAGTTGTTAATTAGGAAAGCATGCCTTGTGAAATGCCAAACCCCAAAATGCGAAAAATCGAAAGATTTTTTATTCTTTTTAAGATTAAGGGCGGCTCCAAGACTAGGAAAAAGCGACGCTTCAGGTTTAAATGGTAAAACATTAAACTTCGTGTCAACAAACACTATAAATATGTGCCATGGCTGTGCTAGAAAAATAAGAAATTCAAGGTATTTTTATGCTGCAAGAATTCTTCTTTGAGAATCATCTTTTCTCTTTGAATCATTCAAGCACCATTGCAAGGGCCATTCCACTCACCTCTTGAGAGGATTGGCATTGTATTTCTTCATCATTGTCATTTTCCATTGCATGAAGAGAAGAGCTCTCTATTAGGGAAATCAAGAGCCCTCCCAAGGAGGAAGAGGGGACTCATAAGTCCCTGCCTTTCTCTACGGTGTTTAGCCTATCAATATATTGATCCATTGCTAGCTATATATTGATCATTTTTTTCTTTTCATGGTTCTAGTTCTTTCAAGCTTCTCTAACTTTTATTTCTTATTTGTTTTTAGTTTTATTTCTTTGTTTCATGTGTATTTGGTTATCTAATCAACTCACAAACTTATATCTTGTTTAACTGAATTAACTAAGCATGCAAGTGTTGTGTTTTTTCTCACCCATATGACAAAACCAGCACAACACACATGTCCCTCTCTCTCGGACTTAGGATAAAATAATATCCTTACTTTATATTTTTAATTAATATTAATTTAATATTCCTTTGGGTTTAAGCCCCCTTAACTCCCCCCCCACCCCCTTAGCCTCAACTAGTGGATTTACCCCCCAATACTATTTTACATGGCTGGTCTACTGCAATGATGGATTTTCATTCTATTTTCATGTGATTATATTTACATTCTCAATACAGATGTACTGATCTTTTTGCATCCAGGCTCACCAACCTAAAAAACATAAAGATCATGCACTAAACCAGTGTGCGCAAAACTTCTTGGATGCATGCACTCTTCTTTTAGTGTGACACCCTCACACACTTACACAAGTGCATGTTACATCATGACATATATACCAAAAAGGTTCTCTTACCTCCAAAATCACACACTAAGTCGATGTGCACTGAATCCTGGAATGTGCGCTATCCTCGATGACTCTTATTTTAGTGTGCCATCCTCATGTGCTTATACCGGTGCACGTTGCATACTTCAATATGTTCCTTTTCTAGTGTTCCATTCCTACACATTTACACAGGTGCGCACTATATATATTACATTGCACACACTCTTTTGGTACGAGATTCTTGCACACTAACTTAGTGCGCACAAAACCAACCAAATATATTTTTCCTTCAACTCACTAGCTTATATGTAAAGTACAGTTACAATTATATGTACAAATGGGGTTCAACCTAAGAGTATTACATTCCACTCCCCCTTATTTATGCATTGTCCTCAGTGCAGTATATACACATGTACAACCAAAATTTCAAAAGTCTTCAAAACGATGCGGGTACTCTGCCCGCATATCATCCTCATGCTCCCAAGTCACATCCTCAAGGGAACACCCAGTCCATTGGACCTTTATTATTCCTATGGATCGATTCTGGAGCTACTTGATCATCTTCTTATCAAATATACACACAGGATGCACTTGAAAACTGCCTTCTTGCTCCACCTGAATCACACTCCAATCAATGACATGATTAGTATCATGTACATATATTTTAAGAAATGATACATGGAACACATTATGAATAGACATCCATGAAGGAAAAGAAATCATGTATGCTACATGCCCAATCCTTTCTATAATTTGAAATGGTCCACAAAAACGTGTTGCCACTTTGAAAAAATTCTCAACTTCAGGGAATTTCTGTTGGCCTTTACTTTCAAGAACACATGATCACCCACTTTAAATTCTCTGTGAGTTATACCCTTATCAACATATATTTTCTACATGTCCTAGGAAGCCTTTAAATTCTGTTTCATTTTCGTCGTGTTCTCTTACATCTCCCTAAGTGGTTCTAGTCCAACCATTGTGTGGTCTGTTGGGTTGTCCCAGCTCACTGGTGTGTTTCATTTTCTGCCATAGAGTTCCTCAAATGGGATCATCTTCAATGATGCTTGGTACCCATTTTTGTAAGAAAACTCTACCAAGTGAAAATAATCCTCCCATTTGGATGGTTTATCCATCACATACATCCTTAGCATATCTTCTATTACCTGATTCACCCTTTATGTCTAACCATTTGATTCTAGATGATAAGATGTGATAAAATGCATATTTGTTCCAAATTCCTTGAACAATCCTTTCCAAAAGTTTGATGTAAATTTTGGATCTCTGTTAGACACAATTATGTTGGGAATTCCATGTAATCAAACTATTTCTTTCAAATAGATATCGGATATGTTATCTTCCTTGTGAGTGATATTTACTTGAATAAAACAAGCACCTTTAGTAAGCTTATCAACCACTACCATGATAGAATCATGTTTCTTTCTTGTTATGGTTATTTTGGTGATGAAATCCATTGTTATTACTTCCCATTTCCACTTAGGAATGGGAAATGGCTGTAAAAAACTAGTTGGGTGTCTATGCTCATCCTTGACCTTTTGACATTTGAAACACCTGGAAATAAAATCAACAATTTCTTTCTTCATTTCTGGCCAATAATGTTGGCTCTTGACAAATGCAATAGTTTTCTGATAACTTGGGTGTCCATTATAAAGAACATTATGCATTTATCCCAATATCATATTATTCAATTCTCTAGAATTGAGCACATAAATGATGCCCCTATACATGAGAATTTTATCATTTTCCAGCTTATAGTCTTCAACTTTCTACTGTAAATTACCTTGTTGATTTTTTTCCTTTACCTCAATGTATTTCTTATCTAACTTTGCAGCCTCTACAATTATATCCTACAAGTCTTATTGGTACATTCTAATGTTTGTAGCATGCATCTTATGAAACCTCCTACCGAGTGCATCAACCACCTTGTTTTATTTACCTTTGATATGTTTTATATCAAAATCACATTCACTGAGGAAATCTAACCACCTACTTTTCCTGGCATTTAGAGTTGGTTTTACAAACAAGCATTTCAAGCCACTATGGTATGTCCTCAAATTAAATATTTTCCCCAAGAGGTAGTGTCTCCACATCGTCAAGGCATGCACTATGGCTACCAACTCCAAATCATGAGTATTATAGTGCCTTTCATGCTCCTTCAACTTCCTTGATTCATAGGACACCACATACCCATTCTGACTAAGGACTCCACCAAGCCCTTCTTTACATGCATCAATGCATGCAATGAAATATTCCTTTGGATCAACAATCCTTAGTATTGGAGAACTTGCTAATAATTTCTTAAAGTGTTGGAAACTCTTTTCACAATATGATGTCCACTCAAACTTCATACCCTTCTTCTGCAAGGAAGTGATTGGGTGTGTAATCTTCAAGAATCCTTCAATAAATCTCCTATATTAACCTACAAGGCCAATGAATGATATAACATTCGATACATTCCTTGGTGCTGGCCATCCCTCAATGGACTTTATATTTTTTTGGATCTATAGATATCCCTTCCTCTGAACTGATATGGTCCAAATAATGAATTAGCTTATGGTAAAATGAGAATTTTCTCAATTTGGCATACAACTGATGCCCCCTTAATACTGTAACACCATTCTCAAGTGTTATTCATGCTCTTCTTTATAATTAGAATATATCAAAATATCATCCAATAAGACAATGACAAACTTGTCCAAATAATTTCTGAATGTACCATTCATGAGACACATGAATACAACTGGTGCATTTGTCAACACAAATGGCACCACTATGAACTCATAATAGCCATACCTTGTTCTGAAGGAAGTCTTGCTGATGTCTTCTTTGTTAATTCTTACCTAATGGTATCCTGACCTGAGATCAATCTCGGAGAATATTTTTTCATCTTTCAGTTGATCAAAGAGGTCATCTATTCTTGGAAAAGGATACTTTTTCTTCATAGTACCCTTCTTAAACTACATGAAGTCTATGAAAAGTATCATAGTTCCATCCTTTTTCTTCACAAATAAAAATGGGGCACCCCAAGGTGACACACTTGGGCGTATATACCCCTTCTTTAGAATCTCTTCAAGTTGCATCTGCAATTCCTTCAATTATGGTGTACTCATCCTATAAGGAGTCTTAGATACTAGAGCTTCTACAGTCATTAGATTGATATAGAAATCAATATCTCTTTTGGGTGGAAATCCCGATATTTCCTTAAATACATCTCCAAACTCTTTTAGGACTACATTATCTTCAATAGTTGGCACCTTTTCCTTAGGTGTCTCTTCCATATGTGTTGCAAATATTTGATAGCCTTTCCTGTAACGTTTCTTCAGTTGCAAGGATGAAATTTCTCTGACAGTCACTGCTCTGGGAATTCCTTGTACTTTCCTTAAGTTTACTTCCTCATCCAAGCAAGTAAATTCCTTATTATAACATTCTAATACATCATGGTAGTTGGTCCAACCAATCCATACCAATTAGGAATTCGTAGGAACCTAAAGGTATGATGTTCAAATCTTCTCTAGTGTTCAGTCCATTCATGATCATTGGACATGCTTAACCATTTCATTAATTTTTCTTTTAACTTCAGTAGCCAGTTGCACTAACCAAGATTTTCCAAGATTGTTTCTTGTAAAATGAAATCTTTCGACCATCTTAGGATCTAGATAACTATGACTAGCTCCTGAATCAATTAAAATGGAAATGAGATGACTATTGATATTACCTTCCACTTCAATCATATGTGATTGAAATTCAACTTACTTGTTTTCCATTTCTACATAGATCTTAGGTACATTTCTTCCCATGTCCTCCACTGTTTCAACTTTTTGTACATCGTGAACAGTCCTCACTTTTTCACTTTTTTGAGGGAAATCTCTGTACATATGATCTCCCTTACAATCCCAAAATTGAATAGGTGGTTTCCTTGGTCTTTTCCTCAATGTCTCTGTCATTTTGGAGTTTTTAAAAGTCGTTTGTTCCTGATAGTTATTTCTGAAGAATGGTGGTTTAGTTCCCTTCTTCCTTTGTTCCATATTTCTTTTCTTCTTGTCTTCCCAAGCTTTTTGGTAAGTTATTTTCCCTTTGTGTTGATCATAAAGACACTTATCCCTTCTTATAGTTTCCTCCAATGTTTTGGGATCATTGTATTGTAACCTGTCACTGATAAATGATGGAATCCCACTCAAATATCTTTGAATATTAACTTCCTCATCCTTGATGAAGGAAACATATTTCAGTATCTCTAAAAACCTCCTTTCATACTCATATATGGTCATACTTCCAAGCTTGAGTTCAAAGAATTCATTCATTTTCTTATCATAGTATCTCTTATTCAAGTATTTCCTTTGAAAATACCTCTTGAATTCCCTCCAATTTACCTTTGTCTCATCAATATGTTGCAGCTGCACATATTGGTCCCACCACATTGATGTTTTTCCCTTGAGATGATAAATAACAATTCTACCTTCTTCCTATGAGAAGTAATTATGCAATTGAAAATACTTCTTCATGTTTAGCAACCATGTTTCTACATCTTCATCCTTCTTGTGTTCACCATCAAAAGTAGGATGCTTGATTTTATTCATTTCCCCCTGAAGTTCATCCACTCCAGACTTCTTGTTTTTCTTCCTAACCAGGGATAGACTTGCACTATTATGTGCTCTCCTATTTGAATGTCTCCTTATCCATGTTTTTCTCTATTCTATCCAAGCTCTGCATTAACTTGATTTTGAAATATTCCTATTGTTTTTTGTCTTTCATAAGCCTCTCATTATCAACTTTATAACTCAAGACATCCTTTTGTAAAAAATTTATGGTCTCTACCAAGTTCATGCTTTCTTCCTTACCTTCTCCATGTCCATTTTAATTTGCACCCTCATTACCCATATGGACATACATTCCTCTAATCTCTTATTCATGGTTGTAAACTCCCTACACATCTTCCATGATTCTAAAAGTTTTGTTGATCCTGTCCTGATCTAAATGTTGTTAACTCTGCAAAATGTGCAACCAACAAAATTTGTTAGGCTAAACAATTTAACAATTCATTAAATTATGTACAATTTTGTTTCCATAAAACTTCATAATTCTTTCTTTTTATTTCTTGGGAAGATTAACTTCCCAATCAATTTTGCGTGCACTACTTCTCAATTATAAATCCATAATTAGCATACACTAGTTTTTCACACACAACGCTAAAATGTAGTGCATGCACCACACACCTATAATTGGTGTGCACCCTTTTATATTGCGCGCCAATCTCTGATGAGCACAAATTTTGTGGCATGCACTGATACTCTGAACGCACTACAAGCACCACACCAAACCAAACCAGAGTTTAGTGTGTTCATAGTGCACACCCATATTCCCTGCACACCATTATTATGTTGCTTGCCAGTATCTATTGAGCACCATTATTATGTCACACTACAAGCACCACACCACACAACTCTAGGGTTTAATGTGTTAACATCGCACACCAAAACACCAAGCACACACTTTGTGAATCACATTATTACTCATATGTCATAAGATTTTCACCCTGTGATGCCAAATTTTAGCATGTTTTTTCGTGCATCTATATTTTGTGCACTCCATCAATTATACCAATGCAGTGTCAAAACTTAGTTTACATACACTGTGTACCCTTATTTTCTGCGCGATGCCAAAATTTTAGTGCGCACTCCTGCACAACATTATTTTTTCACATCAACGGTTTCACATATTGCAGTACCCTATTTTAATGCACACACTTATGCACCTTTATTTTTCTATGCATCATTACTACTTAGCACACACAATATTTTTTTACGCTTAATTGATTTTTCCATAAATTTTGATGCAGAAATTGGGTATTTTATCCGATTTTCACCCAATTTCCACCATGGACATTCTGCAACCATGAAATTTGTTCAATTTCACTCATTTTGTTGTGGCTTCTCTGTAACCTCAAATTCAACCAATGTATATATGAATTTCCTTAACCAAGGATTAAAATTAAGGATATCTTATCACTTAACCAATTTTCCAAAATTCTCCATGAATTTAACAACAAAAATTGGGGCTTTTACCCAATTCCATTCAATTTCTTCAATTTACATCATGTATGCACTATAACTTGAAATTGTGTCACTCCCAAGTTCAATTCTCTGCGACAATCCCCTTCGAAATTATGCTAAGTAGGCCCATCCAGGATTAGTGTTAAAACTGGGCTCTAATACCAATTTGTAACAACCCCAAACATATTATTTTATTGGTGCATATGCTTTGATACCAATTTGTAACAACCCCAACCATATTATTTTACTAGGGAATATGATCTTATACCAATTTGTAACAACCCCAGCCATATTATTTTACTGGCACATATGCTCTGATACCAATTTGAGCATTCCTAACCACCTGCTAGGCTATGCCACTTAAAAAAATTCTTGCTCTGATACCATACTCGTAATGTCTCCATTACTAACAAAAAATATACAAAGATGCTCTGATACTAATTAGAACATATAACTACACCTTGCAATGCACAATTATATACATAATCATAGCATAAATATACATGTAGGATAAACAACATAAACCCATGAAAGAAAATGCATAATTATTACTGCAACTCATGATGTAACACATAATTGACACTTATCTTTAAATAAATGGCACCAACTACATGAAAACATTCCACTTTCCTCCCATCCTTAGACCACATTGCTCATAACTCTCAGTAGTGGGTCACCCCTGAGCCAGCGCTAAACTCCACTTGGGTAAGGGTTCCTAGCCAAGCTAAGTTATCTTAGTCAATAGGAAAACTCATTCATAGATAACTTAGTCATAGGTGACTCAATCACAGGAAACTCCTTCACAGTTACCAATTCATAAAGACAACCTACAACCCCCCATTCCCCACATGCCTATCCCACCCCAGGAAGCATGCCCTTTCTCTTCTCAACAGTCCTTCGGCTACCCCACTTCCCTTCCAGGGATTCAACAACAGGCCAGACAAGAAGTCTCATAGCCCTATTGTTGTAGTTTGGTACCTCGAGAAATAATTCCCAGCAATTATCTCACCTAGATAGAATGCAATGTCCTATGGGCCTAACAACCCACCTCTTTAGTCCATCTCTCCAAACTACGCAATGTACATGTATTTATGACATCAACAACATAGTACTGATCATAGTAGCAATAGGGTTTGATGATAGAACAATCAACTATAGATCACAATTGAGTGATTGTATGCATGAATGATCTAATGATATCAAAAAGGTACTAAGTCCAAACTATTTGGATGCATGTTCCCAACTTGACACTTTTCATGTTGAGAATTGTCTTCAATCCACATGTCCCTCTCTCTCATACTTAAGAAAAAATAATATCCTTACTTTATATTTTTAAGGAATATTAATATAATATTTCTTTGGGTTTAAGCCCCCTTAACTCCCCCTCCCCCCTAACCTCAACTAGTGGAGTTAACCCCCCGTACTCTTTTATGTGATCAGTCTTCTACAGTGATGAATTTTCATTATATTTGCATGTGATTACATTTACATTCTCAATACAAAAGTACTGATCATTTTTCATCCAGGTTCACCAACCTCAAAAACATAAAGATCATACACTAAACCGGTGTGTGCAGAACTTCTGGGATGTGTGCACTCTTCCTTCAGGGAGCCACCCTCGTACACTTACACAGGTGCACATTACATCATGATATATATACCAAAAAGGTTCTCTGACCTCCAAAATATGCACTAAGCCAATGTGAATTGAATCCTAGAATGTGCGCCATCCTGGACAACTCTTATTTTAGTGCGCCATCTTCACATGCTTATACCTGTGCACACTGTATACTTCAAGTTGTTAATATTCTAGTGCACCAACTTCACATGCGTATACCTGTAAACACTGTATACTTCAAGTTGTTCCTCTTCTAGTGCGCCATTCATGTGCATTTACACAGATGTGTGTTGTATATATTAAACTGTGCACTATAATAATTTTACACTGCACACACTCTTTTGTAATGAGATTCTTATGCACTAACTTAATGCATGGAGAACCAACCAATGATATTTTTACTTCAGCTCACCAGCTTATATGTAAAGTACAATTAAAATTGTATGTACAAATAGGGTTCAACCTAGGGGTATTACATATTTATACAAGTTTTTCATTGTATTTTTGGATGACATACTTATTTATTAAAGTATGAAGAGGAGAATGAGAAGCACTTGAAGATGGTGTTCTAGGTATTGAGAGAGCATCAAATTTATGCAAAGATGAGCAAGTTCTCATTTTATCATCGAAAAATTCATTAATTGGGTCATATTATTTCTAAGGAAGAAATAGTTGTGGATCCATAAAAGATCAAATCCATTGAGGAATGGATGACACCAAGAAATGTCGCAGAGGTAAGGTCCTTTATGGGACTTGCGTGTTATTACAAAAGGTTTATTGAAGGATTCTCACAGATTGTGCATCCAATTACATCTTTGGACACAATTTAAATGGACTCTGGATTATGCAAGGAGTTTTCATCATTTGAAGAGTTTGTTGACAAGTGAGCCAATTTTGAGAATTGTTGATTTGGATGCAGACTTCGTTGTGTGCACAGATGCATGCAAGGAAGGGCTTGGTGGATTCCTTATTCAGAATGGGCATGTGATATGCTACGAATCAAGAAAGTTAAAAGAGCATGAAATATATGCTACTCATGACTTAGAATTGTAAGCCATAGTAAATTCCTTGAATATGTGGTGACATTATCTTATGGGTAAAATATTTGAGTTGAGGATAGACCATAGTGGTCTAAAGTATCATTTTGGATATCCAAGTATAAATGCAAGACAAAGTAAGTGGTTAGAATTCCTCAGTGAGTATGAATTTGACATAAATCATATCAGAGGGAAATTTAACAAGGTGGTTGACACACTCCGTAGGAGGTGCATAAGATGCATGCTACAACCATTAGCATGTACAAATCTGATTTGTGTGATAGAATTTTAGAAGTTTCCAAATCAAATCAACACTATGTGGATATAAAGGTGACTTTACAGCGAGGTATGCCACCGCTTAATTCGTAATGTTATGATCTAAGAGAGGATGGAATCCTCATGTATAGGTGCAGAGTCTATGTGCCAAATAATCAAGAGTTTAAAAGTATGATATTTTCATAGATGCATAAGGTTCCTTATGTTGTACATCTAGGTTACCAAAAGACAATTGTAGCAATCAAAAATAAATACTATTCATGAGGTATGAAAAAGGAAGTTGTTGATTTTATTGCTAGATGTATCATATGTCAGAAGTTCAAGGTTGAGCATAGACATCCAATTGGTTTTCTACAACCTTTTCCCATTATTGAGTGGAAGTGGGAAGTTGTAACCATGGACTTCATAACTAAGTTTCCTAGGACTTCTAAACAACATGACTCTATTATGTTGGTGGTAGAAAAGCTTTCTAAAGATACCCATTTTATTCCAATGAAGTCAACGGATAAGGAAACTGACATTGTTGATATATACATGTGAGAAATTTCCAAGATGAATGTAACTAAGAAAATTATGTCTGACAAATATTCCAAGTTCACCTTGAAATTTTGGAATGGGATGTTCAAAGGATTTGGGACAAATAGGAACTTTAGCATAGGATATCACCTTGAGTCAAAAGGACAAACAGAGAGGGTAAAGCAGGTGATTGAAGACATTCTTAGAATGTATGTGATGGATAAGCCATCAAAATGGGAAGACTACCTTCACTTGGTATAGTTTTCTTACAACAATGGCTATCAAACATATTTAAATATGAGCCCATTTGAAGCACTTTATGGTATAAAGTGAAATACACTAGTGATTTGGGACAACTCAACAGACCACGTAGTAGTTGGGCTAGAACTACTTATGGAAATGGAGGAGAAGATGGTAAATATAAGGAAAAATTTAAAGGATTCCCAAGAAAGGAAGAAAAGTTGCATGGATAAAGGTAGAACCCATAGAGAGTTTAAAGTGGGTCATCACATGTTTTTTAAAGTGAAATTCAAACGTAGTTCCCTGAAGTTGGGGAATTTCTCTAAGTTGGCAGCATGCTACTGTGGGTCGTTTGAAATCGTAGAGAGGATTGGTCCTATCGCATATATGATTGCATTTCCTACATCCTTGTGTATTCATAATGTTTTCCATGTGTCATTTCTTAAAAGGTACGTACCTGATGCTAATCATCTTATTGATTGGAATGTGATTCAGATGGAGCTAGAAGGAGATTTTCAAGTCCGATCGGTTTGCATATTGGATCAGAAAATAAAACAGCTCCAGGATAGAATCATGGAGCTGGTAAAGGTTCAATGGACATAGTACGGTCTCAGGGATGCAACTTGGGAGTGAGAGGATGCTATGCAGGTAGAGTATTTTCATCTTTTCGAAGATTTTTAAAATTTTGTATGTACATGTGTATATGATGCACTAAGGACAGTGCATAAATAAGGGGGAGGGGAATGTAATGTCCCTAATATAGACCCTTTGTAATTGTACATATAGGTTGGTGAGCCATTAGTACCAATTGAGAATGTAAATGTACATATAGGTTGGTGATTTGTCGTCACCTAGTTTTGGTGTTGCGCACACCTGAGTAGTGCGCAAAGAATTGTTATCAAGGAAAGGGTGTGCACATTCATAGTGTTGTGCGCACCTGGGTAAGTGCACATGGTTGCACATCTAATAAGGGTGCACAAATTTCACAGTGTTGTGCACACTTGGGTAAGTGCACGTGAATGATCGAGGAGTGTGCACCAAGCCAAGTTATATATATGTATATATATGGATGTATATGTATTGAGGTTGGAGAGCCTATGTGATTATGAGGCTGGTGAGCTAGGATGAAAATAGGCCAGTGTTCCTAGTCATTTAAATTGTAATCATACTTAGTTATTCGTATTTAATTTCATCATTTTTTGAAGATAGAATCAGACGAAAAGAGACAGGGGGCTAAATCCATCGGAAAAGGGAAAAGGGGATGAGACTTACGTCTTAGGGATATTTTATAATATTTCCAAAAAGTGTAATTTATGGCTAATTATTTTATTCTTAATTCTCGGGGTTGGGAATGAGTCACCAAGTGGCTTAAGCTACTTCTAAAGGCGAAAAGTGTCGATTTGAAGGCATGCAATACATATTTTTGTCCTTAGTGTATTTTGGGGGATATTCTAGGATTATTCATTATTCACTCTCGTGTGCAGAAGGGGTCGGTCGAGGGAGAGGATGACTATCACTTTATCTGCATAGAGAAGCTTGTAATGGGTTTTTTTGTTGTAATCAGAGTTTTTTTGTGGAAGAGACAAGTTTTCAGGCCTGTGTGAAGTCTCTCCGAGTGAGATATTTGTAGTTGAAGAAGTAGGTTATCGGGCCCGTGAGCATACTCTCCAAGTGATATTTTTGTGGAGAATTGTTCCCTGGTGCATTGGGCATTAGTCATAGGGCTCAAAGAATTCCTATCTAACCAGTTGTTGGTAACCCTGGAAGGGAAGTGGGTTAGTCAAGGGACTATTGAGAAGAGGAGGGGAACCCTTCCTTGGGTGTGACAAGTGCGTGCGGAATGAGAGATTGTAGACTAGTTGCAGTAGTGGTACCTTGGATTGATTAATTATGTTAAGAATCAGACTTTATCCCATCATTAGGAACCCTTTTTCCCTGGTGGAGTTAAGCCCCAGCTCGAGGGTGACCTATTACTGAAATATTATGAGAAACAAAGTCTATAGTTGGGAGAAACGTATGATTTCTACACGCATTTGGTGACTTTCATAAAAGATGAGTGTTCTTTATATGCTTGTCTCATTTACTGTGTGTTTATTTATCTATGTTTGACATGGGTTAATTCTTGTATGTTGTCGCATATAAGTAATTGTTGTTATTCTGTCTAATGTTTCTTTCACATGTAAGTGTGGTGTTGATAGTCATTATTTTAGTTGTGTATGAGTATGATAGTTATTGATATTTTTTCTTGTTAAGTTATCCTTTGACATTGGTCATGAGTCTCAGAGGCAAGGATTGCATGGATATGTGCACAGGAAAGTATCTTGTGTGCACAAGGGAATGGAATTCATGTGT
>SNQJ01S0070515.1:0-12314 GCA_010110895.2 Picea sitchensis
TAGCTTTTATGCCTTCCAAATAAGTTGAAGTAGTTCAACTACTTTCTTTAGTTAAGTTAGTTTGACTTAACTAATTTAGTTTAGGAGAAATAATAATAATAATAATAGTTAAGGGTCTTTAATTAATAATAACTAGGTAGGTGAGACCCCTTGTGACTCCCTTGTTTTAGTCTTTTCAAATTATAACTTAAAACACAAATGGATAATCATTTCAAAACATGCCACCCTTGTAACTCCCTTAGATACCTTCAAAATTGAATATTTAAATATGAGAAATAATTTAAATCACATCCAAAAATATATAAATATACACATAATCCATATTATCCAAAAAAGAGATTGTTGTCCAAACTTTCTGTAGACCACTGTCTTCATCAAATCAATCATAAAAACACATAATTTCCACTCTGAAAGGCAATTTTTTTTTTATCACTGTTGTCCACCTTTCATTTCTCGGAATTATCCTATGGTTGATTTGAACCTTGAGTTTGTATCTCACTAATTACATGGGAACAATCATCTTTCAAATGCAAGTGAGAGGACACATATTTTGAGGAGTCATTTGAGGGAGAGGAAGGGGAGGCAACAACTTTGCCTTTATCTTGCACATTGTGGACATCAGTTTTAAGTCTTTTACTAGCATGTGAGGATTGAATAGGTGAATGAACATGGGCAATCTGAACATTAGGATTTACAGGTGGTGGAAGAGGTAATGGAAAATTGGGCCAGCCACGATGGTGAGAGACCACTGGTTTGACAATCTCTTGCCATCCATCATTTGCAGGGACTTCTGGTTGCATGGACACATGAGGAGGCACAAGAATACCATGGATGTTCTGAGGCTAGAAGGGAGGTCTCTCTGGTCTAGTTTGTACTATTCCTTTCCCCATCCAGTTAAAGAACCCATCTTGGAACAACTGGTTCAATTCCTGGGGATCAACATCAAAATGAATGGAGAATCTAGGACTTCTAGGCCCTGTGTTCCAATTTCCTCTTCCTCTATTATTTTTGCCATGGTTTTCCCTACTGAAGAAGCTCATATTGTAGAAACAATTTGTTAGTAACTAAGCCCTTAATAAACCATACATGACATTATACTTGCATGAATTAAAAATTGGCTCAGAAACTGACACGAGATACATGCAAATCCATCCATAACAAACCATTTAATAATCACCAAGTGAGCAGGGGGTGATAGGGTTCATGGGACATATGGAGGGAGTGTAATGAGAGAAAGGTGGTATAGTGAGAGGGTATAATTACGTGAATACTTCTCAGCAATTAATTAAATAATTTGTCTATGTAAAAATATACCAAAATATCAGTTTCCAACCATTGTTCTGTTATCTCTTTTGTCGTTGTTACACGAACCTTTTTAATTTATTTTATAGAACAGGGATGTCAAAAATGAAATTGGGATTATGAGGGGAATATAATGAGCGAAAAATGGTAGCATGAAAGGGACATAATATGGATAGTGTTCATATAAAAATAAATCAAATCAAACAATCAAACACATCTATGTTCAAACCTCCACAATTCAATCAGTATTCACTTTTCAAAACCACCATCTAAATTGTTACTTCCTTTACAGATTGCTTGCTAGCTTTCAAAAAATAATTCATATGCCCAAAAATAATCAATTACAGTAGCCTTTGCATCCATATAAACTTTATATAACATCCCTAACAAACATCATTGCCATTGATATGATGAACAAAATAACCCCTTGAGCCAAAACCATTTATATTCCAATGCTAAATCTCTTTTTTCTCTTTTAAAACCAATATAATTTGCACAATATTTACCACAATTTTTCCATTATTCAAACACTCTTCGACATAATCAACTGGGCATTAAAACTCTTAATCGGACCCCGATCCTTTCACACACGGGTCTCCATTAAATATAATAAACATAATAATTGATTCGAATAACATTCAACAAATAACATGCAACTCTTGAGCCCAAGCTTCACATAAATTAGCATGTACAGACTTCTTTTAAAATTTCCAACGAGAAACAGAGCCAAATCGAGCCCAGTCGACCAAGCACATACAATGCTTATTTTCCCTTGATTGGGTTGAAACGATATCGAGATCGTATTTAGGGTTTAAACACAACAAATGGAGAACAATAATAGATGGCTCAATCAAAGGAAGAATTCTTCGAAAATGCAGACAACTCGTGCCTTTAAAAAATTTACCACAAACATATAACAAGTAACCATAATCTCGACTAAGGGTTACCAAATGATAGTCACCCACCTCCAAAAAGGAACAAAAATAAGTGAACTCTTAAACAACACAGTAAAATGAGTGTCTAAGCACAAATCCGTGCCCTACCAAAAGCATATATAATGCTTCCATTAACTTCTTTGGAGCGTTAAGTTCAGATTGTGCACTACTTTCCAAGAAACAATGTTAATGAGGGAAATACAATGATAACTAATAGCTCGGGGATTTTCCAATTCAAGGAAAGAAAAACTTTAAACTTTCGACAGTTCACATTGCAACCCAGAGTACCAAAAAATATCAATCAAAGAGTCGAAAATGTAGTGGAAAATCTTAAACACAAAGACTGGTTGTAACACCCATGCACAAATCTCAGAGCTTGTCAAACATAATGATAAATTTCCATAGAGAACCAGACCCAAAACCCAAGCCAACCGAGCATGCTTCACTACTATTTTCTCCATAAACCCATGCAAATATTACACACAACAAGAAGAGCATAACCATTCTTTTTATTTAAAATTCCAATACTCTAGAATAATCACTAGAAGAAACCATGGATACAACACCAATACATGGTTCAAAAATCCCATAATAGATTAAGAAACACATAGACCATGAGCAATCCTAAGCCAAAAATTGTTTCAAAGGGCAAAGAAACCATCATGGATGGAAGAGTAAGGAACCCATACCTGGACAATCCTGCACAAGGAAGAGACTAGACTATATGCCTCCTTCAAAACTGAGCAATGCGGAGTATCAACAACCACCAGAGCCAAAAAACAAAATGCAAGTATGACTAGGGTGACGGGCTTCGAGGGTTGTTTGAGTGACATGCAGTAAATGCACGTCGCTTCCCCCCCCAACCTCATTCAATTCAATGTATGAGCCAACCAGTTCACCATAGCACTAAGAATTTAATCAACCACAACCATTTCCATATCATCTTTGCATAGTGCGCCACCTTTGGTAATATCAAACTCTTTTAAAAATAACCACGTGCTATAACGTTACCCCATGTGCATTCAACATATAACATTCAATAAGGCGCTTAACTATAGCAACAAGGGTTTGTACACTTTTCTTTGTCACAATTAGACCACATTAGAGTTTGTATATAGTCCTTTAATTTAAAAGAGCCCCAATATTATCCCTTTTATCAAGATCATATTAAACCAATTGATGCCATATTTAATTGCAATATCAAAATCAAACTCATAATAATCCTTTCATCCATAGGGAAGCCTTAACATAATCCGAGAGCGGTCATCAAAGCTATCATTGCCATGAATTAATCAACCAATCATCTTATGTCACCATAACATTTTAACCATGATTCAAAACATCGAACTGTACAAGATTGTGCTTGTACCATCACAATAGAAAACAAAATATAAGCACAACATATCCATAATAGCGCCACAAGTATACAAGGGGGTCCCACCTACTAGTTTATTATTAATAGAAATAATTAATAGAGCTTGGAAATCATTTGCGAGCATAATATTCATCGTTGTGTTTTTAAGCATCAAGAAACTGGTGTCTCCACAGGCAAATTTGTTTCCAATAGATTAAGAAATTAGATGTCTGGTTTCGTAAACCAGGTGAAACATTAAATCAAGGAATTATACATCATAGTGATTATGCAACAGGGGAAGTGAGGCGGTTAAGGGAAAAATGATTTGGGATTTTGAGAATAACTCATGGAAAGTGTTACGTATGAGGGGATTATTCCTGTATGCATAATATTCGATTAATCATAGTGAAATTGTTCTTTTCTTTAAGGAGAAAAATTTCTGGTGTGCTCTTTTTTTTTTTAATCTCAGGGCGAAGGGAAGAAAAGGAAAGCAGAAAATAGGGATGAAAAACCAATTATCTTATCTAACAACAGTACTGGAAGTAGATAGAAATTTCAATGATGTCTTCAAGGAGGGACATCATGACATCTCTGTAACCTGATTGTTATTGATTAACAATACTTGCAGAATAACATCGTTGTGGCAAAACTGATCCGGAATTTTATTTCTGACAAGAAAAGAAATCAATAAAAGAAATAAAACAACAGAAAGAAATAAAATAACAAAGCAAAATCAAAGCAATGAAGCAAAACTATAATACAAAAGTAATTTCATACAACATTTTATCTTTCAAGCTGGTTCCACATAGTGTTTCAAGTGGGAAACATTGGTGATATAGGAGAATAATCACTCTTCCAAGTCTTTTAGAATATAAGAATTTGCGCCCAGGACAAAAGCAATTTTAAAAGGACCCAACCATAACTTTTGAAAATTTTAATGCCTTCCTCTATTAGTGTGAGTTGAATCCCAAAACAATACTTTCTCATTGACCTTAAATCTGACAAATTTTGCACTTTTATTGAAATATATTTTTACGGTTTGATGTCTTTTCTTTATGTTTTCCAAGGAAAACATCCGTTGTTCCTCTAAAGCCAACAATGCATTTATCCTTTGAGGGATATTATAAGAATTCAATTCTTCAATCTGTAGCATCAGCCGTAGAGAAGAAAGTTCCATCTTGGCAGGCAAAATGGCTTCTTGGCCATAAACAAACTGAAAGGGGGTGCAACCTGTGCTCACCTTAGTAGTAGTGTGATCTTCCCAAAGGGCGTAAGTGTGGAGGGTGTTCCATTGACGAGGTTTATCTTCAGTGAACCTCTTGACAATTCTAACTTGATTTTTGTTGGTAGACTCGGCTTGCCCATTTCCTTGAGGGTAATAAGCTGATGAGGTAAAATTTTTTAACTCCCAGTTTAGCTAGAAACTGAGTCATCATAGTAGAAATAAAAGCGGGACTGTTGTCTGTAATAATCTCTAAAGGAATGCCAAATCTGGAAAAAATATTAGTTTCAAGGAAAGAAATAACTTGCTCATCCTGTGAATGCTTAAGTGGGACAACTTCAATCCATTTCGTAAAATAATCTGTGGCTGTCAAGATAAAAACCTGCCCTGTTGAAGATGGAGGATTAATTGGACCAATAAAGTCTAGACCCCATTTGAGAAAGGAAAGTCAGGGAGGAAATATTGTAAAGGAATGGCAGAAAGGTGTTCTTTCCCCCAAAAAAATTGGCACTTGTCACAAGATCTTGAAAAATTATAAGAATCTCAAAAAATTGAAGGCCAATAATACCCTTTCTGATAATTTTAAAACCAATAGTTTTAGCAGAAAAGTGGCCACCCACATGAATAACAGAATCTGAAGATCCATGGGTTTCCTGTAACAATTTTTGTACTTCCTCATTATTTACACAACAAATTAATATACCATTGGGAGATCTCCTAAACAAGAAGTCTCCTCAAATGACATATCTGGAAGATTCAAGACAGATTCTTATCCTTTGATGAGTATCTAATTTATTTGAACATCTTTGATTTTGCAAGTAATACACTAGATCTTTATACCAAGGATGTTCAACTACAAGAAGGATTTGACTATCAATGTAAACAAGTGTTGATAGAGGGTTATCTTGTTCATCAATTTCTTCACTTGCTTCAACATGTTGAGCCAAGTGAAGGGTTAAGTCACGTCCCTTAATGGTTTTTGAAGTCATGATGGTTAAATCATGCTCCTAGATCTTGGCAAGCCAATGTGCAAGCTTCCTTGAAAGATAAGTCTGTGGGAGAAAAAAATTGACAACAGGTAAAGGGACTTTTACCAGCATGTGCTTACCTAAGATAAAGTGGCGAAATTTATCCACAACTTTAATAAGAGAGAAAGCATGTTTTTCAATATAAGAATATTTGAATTCATCATCTAATAAGCTTTGACTCATGTAAGCTACTAGTTTTTCATTACTATGGCCATCACATTGTATGAGGATAACAAAGACTGCTTCCTCTGTGGCATTAGTATATATAATAAACTCTTTCTCAAAATCTAGCTTTGCCAAAACTGGTGCGGAACTGATTTCTTTCTTAATCCTTACAAAAGCATTCTCGACATCATCAGTCCAAGAAAAGGAGCGATCTTTCTTGAGAAGATTGTGAATTGGTTTGACCATTACAACAAAATCAGAAACAAACCTACAAACAAAGTTGATAATTCCCACAAAAGTTTGAACCTCCTTTTTGGAAGTGGGGTCATGAAGGTTTAGAATAACAACAATCCTTTCAGGATCTATGCTTATTCCTGAATCATATATAATATGCCCAAGGATCTTGCCCTTAGTAATGCCAAAAATATAATTAGAAGGATTTAAAGAAATGATGAATTTCCTGCATTGCATGAGAACCTTTCTAAGATGACCAAAATGATCCAATCGGTTCTTTGAATATACGGTCAAGTCATCAAGATAAATATGAATAATATTACTGATTAGATTGTCAAAAGCTATCTGCATATCTCTTTGGAAAGTGGCACCTGCATTAGATAAGCCAAAAGGAATGCGTTCATAAGAAAATGTGCCCCAACGTGTAATGAAAGTGGTTTTGTATTTATCTGTCATTTTTTACCTTGATCTGATTATAACTAGAAAAACCGTCAAGTAAGGACATCATCTGTGACCCTACAACTTGCTGCAAAATCATTTTCATATTAGGGAGAGGAAAATGGTCTTTTATGCTCGCTCTATTTAATGCATGGAAATCAATGCACAATCAGATCTGACCCATTTTTTTTCCGAACGGGAACCAAATTGGAAAACCACTCAAAATACTTAACATGGAAAATTATCCCAGCCTTCAAACGTTTTTCCAACTCCTTCCTAATAGTCGCTTCAAGTGCAGGGTTAATGGGTCTTTTTTTTTTCCTAACCGGTTTTATGCCTTCCTTGATAGGAATGACATGTTGTATAAGAGAAGGATCAAAAGAACGAAGATCCTC
Source organism: Picea sitchensis (assembly GCA_010110895.2). Lineage (NCBI taxonomy): Eukaryota > Viridiplantae > Streptophyta > Pinopsida > Pinales > Pinaceae > Picea > Picea sitchensis. The sequence goes on from SNQJ01S0070515.1 coordinate 7,074, forward strand.
ATAAGACCAAGCAAAAAAATCTTGAAAATCACGAAGTAACTCAATGGATTTCAATTTTTCTTCATCAGTACATTGGGCACCTATCTTAATAATCTTTGGGGAATCGAGTGTCCCAATGTTCAAGGAAATGGTTTCACCCACTTTCCTTTTTGACTCCTCTTATTTATTCGTTTCTTTGTTGCCTACATCACTCGATGAAAATGTACTTTCTAGAGGAGTCAAACCTTTCAGGATTTTGTTGTTTTCCATGGATATAATCTCCTTGGGATTATATGGCTCATTTTGTATGAAAGCACAAATGATTTCATCACTAGGGAAGACCTTCCATGACTCTACATTGTCAAGGATATGAGGACGATATAAGGATTGAAAAGTGCAATCAGGTCTTTGTGGCAGAAGTTGCCGAGTAAGATAGGATGAAAAAACAACTAACCTGTCAGCCATTGAATTCAATTCCATTTTAACATGAGTGATGTTCAATTTTAAGAAATTTGAGATAAGTGCCCAAACATTTTGGGTGTAGTGTTTCATTAACTTGTTGCTAGGAGAATATATTTTATGTACAAGGTTTACAACAAGTTTATAGTCCCCAACAAATGTAAGGTGACCACAACCTAAATTATAGGCATTTTCAATGCCTAGCAGTAATGCTTCAAATTCGGTGACGTTGTTTGTGCAAGCAAATTCTATCCTATAGGAAAAGTTGTGAATTTTACCTATAGGTGAGTAAAAAATAATGCCATATTCATTACCTTCATTGGAGCATGAACCATCGAAGTGCATATGCCACATCCCATCCTCCAGGTCAATTTGTTTCAAGGTAGTGTTATCCTCATCTGCAAAGATGGAATACACTCTTAGGTCCTCCTCGACATAGTTTACATTAGGTTGTGGGATGCTTTCTATATACGGTGAAATTCTTCCCTACCTTAGGACTATGATGTTCTTCCCATTCCGAGGAACGGATAAGTGTGTCTCGTCGAGTGAGAAATATCCACCTGTCAAAGCTGGCCAGTCTCTTCCTAAGATAATTGAATAATTACTCACTGTCATGTCAATTACCTGAATATTAAGGGTTGTCCTTATTTTAGGATGCGTGCACACAACCAAAGTCACGTCTTTGATTTCACCTATGGTCTATTGTTGTAAACTATGATAAGAGAGCATGCTTTTGGAATTTTCATTTGTACAAGACAATCCTAGCTCTTCCATAATAATTTTCAACATTGCGTTTGGGCCCGAACCGCCATCAATTAGACAACAATGGGATATTTTGTCCATAATCTTTACAGAAATGAAAAATGGAGGATTTTTTACAGGGTGTCTAAAGCTATTTACACGTACTTTATTTGCACTAGAATCCTCTTCTTTTACCTCTTTAGAGAGATTGTCTATGGTGAAAGTTTTTCCTTCCATGAATTTTTTCAGATGCTTTTGTTGCTCAGGGATGACATCCATGTCCAAAAGAGTAGCATTGGCCTTAATATTATCCAATTGGTTGAGAATGTTGTATTTGGAAGAGGGAAGAGGGGAGGGAGTTCCTTGACTGTAAAGAGTCTCGATAGCTTGTTCAACAACAACTTGCGAAGATGAGTTTGGGATAGAAGAAGTACAAGGGGGATCATATTTTCCTTTTGAAGCATAGGATTTACTCCTAGTGTTTATGGTCATGACATCCTCTGGTTTTGCGAAATATAGAACAACAATGGTAGTTTCAGGCCTTTTGCCAAATATTTTATCTCTGGCACTCTTCTTTACCTCACAAGTACTTTCCTTGTGATATTCCTCGCAAAATTTACACCAACTGCGAAACATGATGGCCTTGGGCTGAAAGTTGTTTTCATTGGGATTCCTAAAGGATGGTGAAGAAGAAGATGCGGGGAGTAAGTGAAGGGAAATTTCCCTTTCTCTCATATGCTATCATTTGGTTATTCATATCATGTACAAGTTGTAAGAGCATACATGTCCGTTTGTTTAATTGAGTATCCTTTGGGAAGACCTGTTCTTTCAAGTTGTTCTTCATACTCTAGACAAGTATGCAGAGCAGAACCAAGATTGTCAATAGCTTTTTCTTCAAGACTGTGACGATAAGGGGAAGGTAGAGCATTATACTAATGCATAAAAGAGGCTTGGTTATGAGGGATAATAAGTTTGGAATTCAGTTATATAACTTGGTGAAACATAGGTTGAAAGACTTGATAGTCTCACCGTCTTTGTACGCAATGTTATTGTATTCACGTAATTGTTCGACTGAGCTCTTAGACTGCCCATAAGTAGATTTGAACCAGTAAACTAACTCTTCCCAAGTGGAAAGAATCTTGGGAGGGAGATCAAAGAAATCTTTCACCGCTTTCCCTTCAAGGGAATTAACAAATAAGTGCATACAAGTATGAATGCCATTATCTCCTATATTGTGACAGGCATTGGAGAATGCCACCAAGGGTTCATTTGTAGTAACCCTAGGGAGATGCTCTTTGAGTTTGGAAGTGGAAGAGGAGCAAGTGCTAGGTTCAGAGGAGATGATACATGCCATGGGGTAGTAGTAGCATCTTCTTCGAATTGAAAAAGTCCATACTTCTTTATGACCTTGGTGGGTGTTGACGACGATTTTTGTCAATAAGACATAGCCGGAAAAGCGTTACGAGGCTCCCTCTCCAATGAAATTTCTTGCACATGGTTTCACCCACTCTCATCAAAATTAGCACAACTGACTCAAAGAAGCTATTACGACTCTGGATCTATCGTTCATATAACTTATTTTCGAGACTCTCCACATTCTTAACCTTGTCATTTCGATACTCATAAACTAAATCCAAATATATTTCTCATGCCTCTCATTTCCTAAGTATTCTGTCATGTCTTGAAAGAATGACCTTGGAATTTTACCATATCATTATAGTTATAGTTAACTTCTATTATTTAAATAAAAGAAACCTGATTTTCACTTTATCTTTAAAGGTGGATTAATTTCCTTTATGTTTTGAAAGCATTACATGAAGTCCTATTGACGCAAATTTTCATAAGGAGAGTGTTTAAGAATTGAATCTAAAGTGTTGAAAGTCATTTTTTCTAAAGGAGTAGTAGGAACGATGTTATGACAAGTGTCTATGATTAAATAAAAATTAAAATTGTTGAGCGAATATTTGTGTGGTTACCACCATTTCTATCATCCTCCAGTTGAAATTCCGCTGCACTGTTCCAAATCCGCTTAAGATCGATATGGCCAATTCTCCAACTATAAACTATTATATAATGGGGATATTGCAACTCATTGTAAAGTGGAAAAGAAGGAACTCAAGCCTCGGGCATGCAAAAAGTTGAATGACTCTTGAAAGAATTCATACAAGAACCTTGGACCTAATGTCATCCTTTGGAGTGCATCAGTTAATTGACAACCATGGGCTTCCAGAATTTCCCATGGGTAAGATTGCTCCAACACAAATATAGATCGTTTCTCTGCAGACATGGACACCCAGACGAAGCTCTGGCCATGACGATTGAGATAGCAAAAAAATCTGTCTCACCAAATTCCATGAGATACCCTTTTTTTTTAAGGTTGTCATTTATGAATCTGTTGACACTGGAGAGCCTCTAATAATAGAATAAAACGTCATTTATTGTTGCCTTCACAGACATCTAAACACTGAGATCCTCCATAAAACGAAGTTATCAAGTCAATGGTTTTTACAGACCAATTCATATTTCGAGAAAACGCTTCCAGACGAGATAATTAAAAAAAAGTTGAGTTGAGGTTGTAAAGTCTCGGCGTATGATGACCAAAATTTGCAGTAAGCGGAGTATTTTTTTTTGAGATACAACCATATCGATTAATTGAGTGCAACATACTCATGTTCATTAACAATTTTATGCCATGAAAATGATCATTAGGCGATGCTTACAACACGAAGAGATCTAGCTATATCTGAGTGTGATGTTGTTAGATTCGAGATACAGAAGGCGATAGTGTGAAACCTGGAACAAAGTTTGGCGCGGAGAAATTATTCGAGTTGATCATATCCTCACGACCTTACGACGTAGGTTGCCACCAACTCCTCCACCGCCTCCATTTCCTGAAGGCTTTTGGCAGGTTGTCTCTAGAAATTTTGTGGCATCGTACATGAAGATTAGAGTTGTTGAGGCATGGCATGTCCTGTAGATGATATTTTGTAGATCATTGCGGCCATTGTTGTTTGTTCGAGAAGAGGATGGGTAGTCGTAGATCCTTGAAGTTCGAAGCCATTTGTGTGAGTTATGCATCCATCTCCATTGTATGTGATAGAATCACTGCCATTTCGGCCATCATTCAAAGCCATTTCGGCACTGCCAATTGGATAGAATCACCTGTTTTTAAGTCCATGGAAGATATTCTCACTGGACGTTTATGGGATTGAGCTGAGAGTTAGTCTAACTTTGGATGGACGTCGATTTTAATATTCAACGCATTTTTTATTTATAAAAGAGAGGTAGTTCGCTACAGTAATGAATTGTTACACAGATTTCAAATGATAATGCACGCGAACACATCAGAGACAAACATGTCAACGTAATTTGGTTATGGGACTGTTCCTGACAGTTTGAAATTCAAGTTACGAAACTGATAATTGAAGGAATGGTCCACCCAAAGGGATAAAAGGAAACATAGCACAACGATTCAAGAGGGGAAAAAATTCTGAAAACGGAAATTTCTGAAGGAGAAAAATTAGAATAAATTTTCGAGAAAGAATTATGGTATAAATTTTCAGAGATAGTATGTTGGGAGTGCTGTGAGGATTTTTTTGCATTTTATTCTTTTCTTACATTTTCAGCAGAGATTGACGGAATCGTCGGCAGCAGGGGGTCTTTCGAAGCAGCGAAGAGGATAAGCGAGGATGAGTTTGTTGGTCTTCACAAGGTAAATATTTACTTGTTAAGTTTGTTGTATTAAGGCTCGATTTTGTTCGGCGTTAATCCGTTTCTATATGCAGGTTTCTTCCTTGCGATTCACCACCATTGCTCTATTCCACTTCTTGCTCAAATTTCTTTTTCCTTTTCATGTTTGGTATTTCTATTGTACATTGCGTCTAGAAGGGCTAAAGACCATGTACCTGGCCCTAGTCTACACAGAGACTTGCATATTTTGAAAATTTATGATTTTGTATGAAAAGCGTTTTTAATGAAAATCGATTTCTTTTTCACTCAAATATATTTTGATTTTTTTTTTTCTTTAAACACCTTAGTTTTCCTCATCTTTGTTTATTTAAC
>SNQJ01S0070515.1:12365-38625 GCA_010110895.2 Picea sitchensis
AACATATTTTGTAAATAATCATGTTTATAAAGTTTTATTTATTAATTTGTTAATATGCATAACTTTCTTTTAATTATTTTACTATTTTGATTTTATCGTTTTTAATTACATCCTAACTTCGATATCATAGTCTTCAAACGAATGGTTATTCAATAAACTTTTATTTTTAATTAGAACTAGCATGTTGTATTAACTTCCCTAGCTTTTGGTTAACTTTGTTTTAGTTACTTTTACTAGAATAAAACAAAAACAATTTTTTTTTATTTATTTAATTTTATTGCATGTTGTATTAACTTCCCCTAGCTTTTGGTTAATTTTGTTTTAGTTATTTTTTCTAGAATAAAACAAAAACAATTTCTTCTTTTTTACTTGTTTTTTATTTAATTTTATTACTTAAATATTATAAAACTTCATATAAAAGTAATTGAATTGTAAATAGCATAAAATCATATAAAAATTAAATATTGTTAAAAGGTTAAATTACAAGGAAAAAGAATTCATGCTTGGACTATAGGTTAGGAGAAAATTAGCTTAGAGTTCAATGCACTTGCTTGTTTGGGGTTTTAAGCATAGGGTGACATTCCCGTCTCTTGTCGCCTAGCCCCGCAAGAGGTTGAAAATGTAGTTGTTGGAGACTATCTAGTCTCTTGACATCAACATATTTTTGGCGAACATACTGGGGAAAACCGTTCAATAGTTCATTGCTAGCTTTTGTTTTAATTCTTTTAAGTTTACTTTTCCTAGAATTCAATGTCCCAACCAATCAAAAGTATGTTTAATGGTTATAACCCTATGGTTTCAGCTACTAACCCTGGGAAGGTCATTCACAAGCATGACTTGTTTGAGTTTGAAGAAGACCTGAACAATTCCCCTTGGTTTGTACCCACTCCCCTGAAGTTCGCTCACCCGGTGAACCTTTTACCTCACAAATTCAAGAGTCATTTGCCTCTCTTCCATGGCGATGGAACTGTTACGATGGTTGAACATCTTCGTGTGTTTTTGAATGCTTGTGCCATTCCCGGAGTAAATAATAATGATAGTTGTATATTGTTGTTTATGAATTCCCTTCAAAGCGATGCCGCCTCCTTATTTTCCAGCCTTCCTGATGGATGCATATCTACCTGGTTTGAGTTGTATTACTGGTTTACTTCTACATTTGGGCATTTGGATAATCCTTACGATCATCTTAAGAGATTTAATTAGTTAAATATACATGATAATGAGGGCATTCTTACTTTTAATCTTCAGTTTATCAAGTTATACAATCTAATTCCTACTTCCATTTTCCCTACCAATTTTGCTGCTCGTTGCATTACTACGAACATTTTCCCCCTCTTTATCGATGGCGGTTGGAAGAAAAAAATGTTCAAAACCTAGAGCTAGCCCTATCCACTTGTCTTGACTTCGAAGAGAAAATCCATAGAACATGTTACTCTTTTTGCATTTATGATTCACACAAGGAGTTGTCTTCTTTAGTTCCTGTTATTAAAAGCTTACAAGATCGCATGTTATTTCTTTATCCACCAATAGCCATGTTCTTTCAGGTTATACAACAGGACCAAACCCCCTCATACTTACTAATTTCCATGATTTATTCCACGAAGTTCTGATCCATGAATCCCTTGACCTCCATCGTGTCTCCCCCTGTTGTATAACTTGGTTCACCTAACTCTATTGGCCACTTCTTGTTCCACATCGAGTCACCCTCAGTCCTGTCGTTACCCTTCCCTTTCCCTTTCTTCCTGAGAATCAATGATCGTAAGTTATTGTTTGAAGCTTGCACACCACTGTAAGCGACGCACATCTGTTGGTTGGCAATTGTTGACGATATTTTTTTCAACAGGACATAGCCAACAAAACATTGCCATGCTCCCTCTCCAATGAAATTGCTCGCACATGGTTTCACCCACTCTCGTCAAAATTGACGCGACAGACTCAAAAAATCTATTATGGCTCTGGATCTATCGTTCATATGGCTTATTTTCGGGGCTCTCTACATTCTTAACCTTATCATTTCGATACTCATAAGCTAAATCCAAATATATTTCTCATGCCTCTAGTTTCCTAAGTATTCTATCATGTATTGAAATGATGACCTTTCCATTTTACCATTTCATTATAGTTCACTTTTATTATTTAAATGAAAGAATCCTAATTTTCACTTTATCTTTAGAGGTGGATTAATTTCCTTTATGTTTTGAAAGCATTACATGAAGTCCTATTGACGCAAATTTTCATAAGGAGAGTGTTTAAGAATTGAATCTAAAGCGTTGAAAGTCATTTTTTCTAAGGGAGTAGTAGGCACGATGTTATGACAAGTGTCTGTGATTAAATCAAAATTGTTGAGCGAATATTTGTATGGTTACCACCATTTATATCATCCTGCGGTTGAAATTCTGGTTGAAATTTCGGTGCACTGTTCCGAATCCGCTTAATATCGATATGGCCAATTCTCCAACTATAAAATATTATATAACGGGGATATAGAAACTCACTGTAAAATGGAAAAGAAGGAACTCAAGCCTTGGGCACGCAAAAAGTTGAATGACTCTTGAAAGAATTCATACAGGAACCTTGAACCTAATGTCATCCTTTGGAGTGCATCAGTTAATTGATAAGGATGGGCTTCCAACATTTCCCATGGGTAAGATTGCTCCAAGAAAAATAGAGGATTGGCGAATATGTTTATGTGTTGCGACTAACTGGAGACTTGGCTTCTCTTTATCCATTTATTGTCAGTATGGCTATTGGTATAAGCGTTCATATATCATGAGTTTGTTTCTTTCTAGTCCCTTATTGAAGGACTACAATATCACGTTGATAAATAATTAACACGATCAAATAACTTCGGGCGAGATCAACATATAGAGATGCGTTTCTAAAAAGGATAACAACACTTATGGAGACTCTAGACGAGGATGCTATTCTTGTTATAGATCATTTCTCTGCATACATGGACACCCAGATGAAGCTCTGGCCATGACGACCGAGATAGAAAAAAAATCCGTCTCACCAAATTCCATGAGATACCCTTCTTTTTAAGGTTGTCATTTATGAATCTGTTGACACTGGAGAGCCTCTAATAATAGAATAAAACATAATTTATTGTTGCCTTCGCAGACATATGAACACTTATATCCTCCATAGAACGAAGTTATCAAGTCAAGATGGTTCTCACAGACCAATTCATGTTTCGAGAAAACGCTTCGAGACGAGATAATAAAAAAAAAGTTGAGTTGAGGTTGTAAAGTCTTGGCGTATGATGCTGAAGATTTGCAGGAAGCAGAGTTTTTTTTTTGGGATACAACTTGTTGTTCCTGATTAAACTTAAGGCTTAAAGAATAATGTCAGGCATCAGATGTTTATAAAAGGTGTTTTTTCTTCAGATAGTTATACAAGAATTAATCCTCAAATGAAAATAATGACAGAAAAGGGCAGAGGCCGTAATTTGTCGTCTGAGTCGATTTATAAAAATCAAATGACGTGAGGGAAACTTACAAAATTGTTAAACAAAATAAGGCATCAATGCAAGATGAATATTACTTGGTTCACAAGAGAAGAAATTAAAGAATGCACCCTTGTAAGGATATGAGATATAATAATCCAAGTAGCTCATAGGTCTTGTATTTACTTATAGAAAATACAGAGGAAAAATTGCTTGCTTATCAAACAACCCATAAAATATTAATACAGTAGTACTACTACTAAATTTAAATCACTCACTTATCAAGGAATGACATAAGGGAAACAAGAAATATGGAATACAAGAGGAAAACATGACTCAAACTGCACAAAAATTGGAATCCCTGTCTGCACTTGTATTAATTCTCACGAAATGAGAGTTTCTTCTTATTAAATCCGGCAATAAGTAGCCTTTTGTAGATCTTGAATTTGTGTATTTATACAAAATTAACCACAACTCAACACAGTTAGACTTCTTACAATACCTAACTATGTCTAAAATGAAATGACAGGGTGTGAAAACCGATGGGCTTAACTGTCATTCTCTTCTGTCTCTTCACCTGCTGTGAGAAATGATTCTTTAGAGAGAGAAGGATAATCGGATGAATAACTCTGCATGGTTCGTCAAGATATGGATAACGGACGTAGGAAAAGTAATCGTCCATGAAAAATTGAAACTGTAATGGAGGTAAGTGCGGTAACCGATATAGAAGGCGTGACAGGTTGGGGGCGAACATGATACATGACATGGATGACATGTGTTATAAATGACGAGAGCACCACAGGTCTGAACCTATGACTGCCACATATTTGACACTTCAGAGCTCGGGGATGGTCTGTATGTAGAGCTGGAGTTCCAACGTGGACGACGACCGTTGATCTAAGGAGGACACGAGGCAAGGATCTACGAACTCTGGAAGAAACTGCTTCAGATGAAAACATGAGCGAAGAATTTGAAACTTCTGAAGCCCAAATTTCCAAAGTGAATATTGACCATCCATCCCTAAGGACGTGTGGTGCTTGATCTGCAACTTCGGGTTTTCTGTCTGATGTTTGACCTCACGCAACTTTGGCATGCTAAATACCCGCGAGCCGTTGATTTCCATGATCCATTAAGATTTGGCTGTTGATCTTAGCATATTGAGATAAGCACCCAGATTTAAATCGAGGTCACAGCCCTTGGTTGTATGTGGTGATAACGATTGGATAACTAGCTCCATGAGGGTGCGTTATGGGGAGGTGGTGCGTCAATCGGGAGGTGACGTGTATTAAGAGTGGAAGACAAGTGGCAATGGATAATATGTTTTCCATTTTGCGGGGGTGTGGAGAAATGGTTTTGAGCTAACCCTCTTTTCGTCCCGCAATATATCCGGTGATGCCACATAACCCTGAGATAAAACTGCGGTTTAAATTGCGGGACCACCTCTCGAAATTAAGTCCCATGCAATGCAACGCTCCGCACTTGCCCTTGACTGTTGATCTAGGCGAGAGAGAGATAAGCCATCAGATCTCATAAAGTAAGATAGGTGCCCAAAGTTTTAGCTGAGGTCACAGCTCTTGGTCACATGTAGAGGAATCTTCGCATAATTCTTATCCGTCGATCTGAGTGGGGGACACCTGTTAGACTATCTCTGTATTTGACTATTTCGTATTTTGTGGGAGGCAAGCAGTGTTGAGTAAATAACTCCCAAAGATCTGAATTTTGTCATGATCGTCGATCGAAGTGGACACGCGATGCCATATCTCCCATTTCGATGATAACTGCTTCAGAAGAAATCTGAATGTGTGAGGTGAGAATTCCCGAAGTCCTGAAGCCCAGATTTCTGAAAAAAATATCCACCATTGAACTCAAATGACACACGGCATGAGATCCTGCGCTTCGGGGATAATTTTTTTAGAAGGTTTGCGATGTTGTGAAGCGAGGATTGCCGAAGTCCTGAAGCCCAGATTTCCGAAATAAATCTCCACCGTTGAACTCAAAGGACGCGCGACATGAGATCCTACGCTTTGGGGATAATTTTTTTGGAAGGTTTGTGATGTTTTGAAGCGAGGATTCCCGAAGTCTTGAAGCCCGGGTTTCTGAAATAAATCTCCACCATTGAACTCAAAGGACACGTGGCATCATATCTTCCACTTCAGAGATTTAGCGTTCCGATGATTTTGAATCCCCCTTTCTGTCTATTTACCCCTTTATTTGCTATATTGGTCTTTTTGCCTAGTTTATCAGACTCTCGAATCAGTTCGACGTTCCGCTAAGTTATGATGGCGCCATTAACCTGCCCGAAACAAAAGAATTCTGTAAGTTTTTTGCATTGATGAAAAATAAAAAATAATCATTCCAATCATTAACTCTAACCAATCATAAACATTATTAACAATTTGGCGGTTCGGCTTTCGACGGTTAATGTAAGAGGGTAGAGATCTCCCGAAGGCCGAAATCACGGAGAAGTTAATCTTCTACTAATCATTCTTATGTTTTAATTTATCATGCTTTAAACCTTGAATTAGCCTTAAGAACTTCGGCGTTTCAGCGTTTGGGGTTTTCATTGTTTAGACATATTGAAACGCCCGAAGCGCGAAGCTCCAAAGAAACCTCAGTGATTTACTTCTTTAACAATTTGGCGGCTCCACAACTCCGAAGAGATTAGGATCGTTTGATTAAATAAAAGGCTTCATCAATGACAAACATCACGTGCGCCTTATTCTTATTTAACCAAGAATGAAATGGATTTAAAGTTCAAAAGTTATTCTCTAATTCATGATTTGGGAAAGATTATATTTTTGTGAAAGAGGAAAATAAAATTCAAAAGTTCAGAAATATATGTGTTCCAACATAGGCTCCATCTAGGGATCTCGTCTCCCCGCGAGACGCAGAAGAAAAATAGACCAAGTGCCTTTATTGGGTAAATGGAGTCATTATTGCATTTCTGTGAAACACATTCGGAAAAGGATCATACTGAGAAAAAGAGTTTTAACCGAAACTTAGAAAACCTTAAAACACATTGAATCATGACCTTCAGTTAGGCTATTTGAAATTCCTCTTTCAAATAGAGGATTGGCGAATATGTTTATGTGTTGAGACTAACTGGAGACTTGGCTTCTCTTTATCCATTTATTGTCAGTATGGCTATTGGTATAAGCGTTCATATATCATGAGTTTGTTTCTTTCTAGTCCCTTATTGAAGGACTACAATATCACGTTGATAAATAATTAACACGATCAAATAACTTCGGGCGAGATCAACATATAGAGATGCGTTTCTAAAAAGGATAACAACACTTATGGAGACTCCAGACGAGGATGCTATTCTTGTTATAGATCATTTCTCTGCATACATGGACACCCAGACGAAGCTCTAGCCATGACGGCCGAGAGAGAAAAAAAATCCGTCTCACCAAATTCCATGAGATACCCTTCTTTTTAAGGTTGTCATTTATGAATCTGTTGACACTGGAGAGCCTCTAATAATAGAATAAAACATAATTTATTGTTGCTTCGCAGACATATGAACACTGATATCCTCCATAGAACGAAGTTATCAAGTCAAGATGGTTCTCACAGACCAATTCATGTTTCAAGAAAACGCTTCGAGACGAGATAATAAAAAAAAAGTTGAGTTGAGGTTGTAAAGTCTCGGCGTATGATGCTGAAGATTTGCAGGAAGCAGAGTTTTTTTATTTTGGGATACAACCTGTTGTTCATGATTAAACTTAAGGCTTAAAGAATAATGTCAGGCATCAGATTTTTATAAAAGGTGTTTTTTCTTCAGATAGTTATACAAGAATTAATCCTCAAATGAAAATAATCACAGAACAGGGCAGAGGCCGTAATTTGTTGTCTGAGTTGATTTATAAAAATCAAATGATGTGAGGGAAACTTACAAAACTGTTAAACAAAATAAGGCATCAATGCAAGATGAATATTACTTGGTTCACAAGAGAAGAAATTAAAGAATGCACCCTTGTAAGGATATGAGATACAATAATCCAAGTAGCTCATAGGTCTTGTATTTACTTATAGAAAATTCAGAGGAAAAATTGCTTGCTTATCAAACAACCGATAAAATATGAATACAGTAGTAGTACTACTAAATTTAAATCACTCACTTCAAGGAATGACATAAGGGAAACAAGAAATATGGAATACAAGAGGAAACCATGACTCAAATTGCACAAAAATTGAAATCACTGTATGCACTTGTATTAATTCTCACGAAAGGAGAGTTTATTATTATTAAATCCAACAAGAAGCAGCCTTGTGCATATCTTGAATCTGTGTATTTATACAAAATTCACCACAACTCAAAACGGTTAGACTTCTTACAATATCTAACTATGTCTAAAATGAAATGACAGGGTGTGAAAATCGATGGGCTTAACTGTCATTCTCTTCTGTCGCTTCACCTGCTGTGAGAAATGATTCTTTAGAGTAAGAAGGATAATCGGATGAATAACTTTGTATGGTTCGTCAAGATATGGATAATAGACTTAGGAAAAGTAATCGTCCGTGAAAAATTGAAATTGTAATGGAGGTAAGTGCGGTAACCAATATAAAAGGCATGACAGACTGGGGGGCGAACATGATACATGACGTGGATGACAAGTGTTATAACTGACGAGAGCACCACAGGTCTGAACCGATGACTGCCACATATTTGACACTTCAGATTTTGGGGATGGTCTCTACACAGAGATGGAGTTCCAACGCGGACGACGACCATTGATCTAAGGAGGACATGGGGCAAGGATCTACGAACTCCAGAAGAAACTGCTTCGGATGAAAATGAGAGCGGAGAATTTGAAACTTCCGAAGCCCGGATTTTCAAAGTGAATATTGATCGTCCATCCCTGAGGACGCGTGGCGCTTGATCTGCAACTTCGAGTTTTCTGTCTAATGTTTGACCTCACGCAGCTTTGGCATGTTAAATACCCGCGAGCCGTTGATTTCCATGATCCATTAAGATCTGGCTGTTGATCTTAGCATATTGAGATAAACACCCAGATTTAAATTGAGGTCACATCCCTTGGTCGTATGTGGTGATAACGATTGGATAAATAACTCCACGAGGGCGCGTTATGGGGAGGTGGTGCATCAATCGGGAAGTGACGTGTATTAAGAGTGGAAGACAAGTGGCAATGGATCATAGTCTTTCCATTTTGTAGGGGCGTGGAGAAATGGTTTTGAGGTAACCCGCTTTTTGTCCCTCAATACATTTGGTGATGCCATGTAACCCTGAGATAAAACCATGGTTTAAATTGTGGGACGACCTATGGAAATTAAGTCCCGTGCAAATCCACACTCTGCACTTTCCCTTGACCGTTGATTTAGGCAAGAGAGAGATAAGACGCCAGATCTCGTAAAGTAAGATAGGTGCCCGAAGTTTTAGCTGAGGTCACAGCTCTCGGTCACATGTAGAGGAATCTTTGCGCAATTCTTGTCCGTTGATCTGAGCAGGGGAAAATTGTCAAACTATCTCTATATTTGACTAGTTTGAAATTTTTGGGGGGCAAGCAGTGCTGAGTAAATAAGTCCCGAAGATCCAAATTTCATCGATCAAAGTGGACACGCGACGCCATATCTCCCATTTCGACGATAACTGCTTCAGAAGAAATCCGAATGTGTGAGGTGATAATTCCCGAAGTCTCGAAGCCCGGATTTCTGAAACAAATCTCCACCGCTGAACTCAAAGGACACACGGCATGAGATCCTGCACTTCGAGGATAATTGCTTTAGAAGGTTTGCGATGTTGTGAAGCGAGGATTCCCGAAGTCCCAAAGCCTGGATTTCCGAAATAAATCTCCACCGTTGAACTCAAAGGACACGCAGCATGAGATCCTGCGCTTCGGGGATAATTTCTTCGGAAGGTTTGTGATGTTGTGAAGCAAGGTTTCCCGAAGTCCCGAAGCCTGGATTTTCAAAACAAATCTCCACCGTTGAACTCAAAGGACACGTGGCATCAGATCTTCCACTTCATAGATTTAGCGCTCCGATGATTTTGAATCCTCCTTTTTGTCTATTTACCCCTTTCTCTGCTATATTTGGTCTTTTCGCCTAGTTTATCAAACTCTCGAATCAGTTCGACGTTCCTCTAAGTTCTGATGACACCATTAACCTGCCCGAATCAAATGAATTCTTTAATTTTTTTGCATTGAAGAAAAATAAAAAATAATCATTCCAATCATTAACTCTAACCAATCATAAACGTTATTAACAATTTGGTGGTTTGGCTTTCGGAGGTTTTGAATGTAAGAGGGTAGAGATCTCCCGAAGGCCGAAATCACGGAGAAGTTAATCTTCTACTAATCATTCTTATGTTTTAATTTATCATGCTTTAAACCTTGAATTAGCCTTAATAACTTCGACGTTTCGACGTTCGGGGTTTTCATTGTTTAGACATATTGAAATGCCCGAAGCGCGAAGCTCCAAAGTGACCTCAATGATTTACTTCTTTAACAATTTGGCGGCTCCACAACTCCGAAGAGATTAGGATTGTTTGATTAAATAAAAGGCTTCATCAACGATGAACATTATGTGCGCCTTATTCTTATTTAACCAGGAATGAAATGGATTTAAAGTTCAAAAGTTATTCTCTAATTCATGATTTGGGAAAGATTATATTTCCGTGAAAGAGGAAAATAAAACTCAAAAGTTCAGAAATATATGTGTTCCAACATAGGCTCCATCTAGGGATCTCGTCTCCCCGCGAGACACAGAAGAACAGTAGACCAAGTGCCTTTATTGGGTAAATGGAGTCATTATTACATTTCTATGAAACACATTCGGAAAAGGATCATACTGAGAAAAAAAGTTTCAACTGAAACTTAGAAAACCTTAAAACACATCGAATCATGACCTTCAGTTAGGCTATTTGAAATTCCTCTTTCTTAAAATTGTATTCGGATTTGCTTAATATAATCAAAGTAACTTTAACAGAAATATAAAGCTTTGATCGATTTCGTTTGCATCAAGGTTAAGTATATGTGTCATATTTTCTTAAGGAGATCCCTCGTTGGTTCAAAATGTAAATATTACTGAAAAAGAATTAGATGACAGAATATATCATGTAGATATGTATGACAACCATACAAATATCATAGACATTGGTTCACTGCCAGCGAGTGAAGTTATCTACTTCTCCCATTGAATTTCCTTTCACCACTTCAATTAGTAATTTTGCATTTAAATGCTGAGACGAGGGCAATCATTTAATGAATTTCCTTTCGTCATCTATTTTTTAGACAAAATGGGGGCAATCGATTTTCCGAATTTCCTTTCACCATCTGCCTTGGACTAGATGGGGGCAATCATTTCATGAATTTCCTTTCACCATCTGTCTTATATTTTAATACATGATGTGGGGGCAATCAATCTGTATGTAACATACAAGGGATGATATCTGTTTAAGATATTCAAGGAAAAGTCTGTCATAATTTTTTAGTATACTCTGAAATTAATTGTCTTTCAATATTCAATACTTCTTCACCTATCGAGAAGATTTTAAAATGGATTTTAAATTTAGGGATCAACCTTGAGAAAACTAGTTAGTTTAAAACTAGATAATAGAGTTAAAGTTATTAGGATTAACCAAAACATACTTTCTTTTAGTTAAGTTGAAAGGGATGTATAAATTTTCGCCTAACATTATTTTGAAGACATGTTTCTGAGTTTTCAAAGTTAAGGTGACATATTTTCTCTCTATGAAGACCAGGGAGAGGTATTGGGAATCATAGGAAAATAAAATTTGAGGATGGACATGATAAAACAAAAATAATATTCAAATGTTTTGTTGCGAACAAGGTCAATCCCACACAATCTTGTTCATTGATTCTCGTATTTTCTTTAAGGTCTTTTTATTCTTATTTTCTTTTTTATAAATTTTGTTTCATTTTTTTATTTTAATTTTAATTTTATCAAAACTCAGAGAAGAATTTTAGGATTAGGCTATAATTCTTATATTCCTATGGTTGTTTCTCAGGTGACAATATATATATATATATATATACGAATTAGACTCTTTCCATACTTAGTAAGATCTCCTTGAAAATTTTAATTCGGGTCAGTAGGGTAAAATCTCATACCTCAAATTTTCTTTATATTTTTAATCAAGTAAACCATTTACTTGTCACCTGTTTTGAGAGAAAACCAATGTTTTGAAAAATGGGTGTTGGTCTCTGCTATGTCCTTATCTCTCAACTATCAACAAGTATTTCGCATAAAAATAAACATGAGAACTGTCAGAAACTTCTGAAGACAAAGAAACGATAAGTGTTACTCGTTTTTTACATTTCTGCTTTTATGAAATCAACAAACCTGGTCTTATTTACAGTGAAAGAGAAACTTGCCAAAGAAACAAAAAATTGGCAAACCAAAACATAAAAATCAAACTGGTATATACAATGAGAATTTGGAAACTGATTATTGCATGAAATGTTTCAGGTAGAACCCATTGATAGGAGCGTTAAGGATTTTCCCATCGAGGTTCTCTAATAAGAATGAATTCTTTCCCTCAGAAGCTACGAACCTGAAAGGTCCACACCAGATGTGATCAAACTTGCCATGATTTCTAGTGCCTTCTTTCCTAGCATCCCATTTCAAAAGTAGGTCTTTAGGAATGAATTCCCTATCTTTAGATTTTTTTATCAAACAAGGATTTCATATTATCTTGATATTTCTGAAGTTTCTCATCCACCTCAACCCTATTCTGCTGGACTTCGACTAACTGGTTTATTCTTTTGGTAACATCATTTGGTTCTTCCTTTGCATCTTACCAGAGCTTCATCACAGGTAAAGCTAGATTTCTGGGAGGACCACATCAGTACCGTACACCATTTGGAAAGGGGACATTCCGATCGATTTCTAAGTGCCAATGCGATTTTCCCACAAAGCGTATTTCAAATGAACATGCTAGGCTTTCTTGTTTCTAGTCAACACCTTTTTTATTATAGTGATTAGGATTTTATTCGATGACTCGACTAATCCATTTCCCTGAGGATAGAAAGTTGTGGAATGCCCTAGTACGATGTTGTAATTTTGACAAAAACTAACCATCTCCATGGATTTGAAATCTTGAGCATTATCTGTGACTATCTTCCGGGGACAACCGAACCTTGATAAAATATTTTCTTCTAAGAAATTGATCACCACTGAATCTGTAGCATTTCATGTCGGAATGGCCTCTACCCATTTAGTGAAATAGTCTGTGACGGTTAGAATCCATTTATGTTGTGCACTAGAGTGTGGATGAATTTATCTGATAAAATCTAGACCCCATTGTTGAAACAGAGCTTCCGTATTGGGATCAAGGGTAGTGCAGGAAGCTTTTGGTTGCCTGAGAATAGCTGACAATAATTACAGGCTCCGACTTTAGTATTCATGTCTGTAAATAACTTCGGCCAATAGTATCCAACTTTCAGGATTTTATAGGCCATTTCCCTCCAGGCGTGGTGTCCTCCACACACTCCTTCATGAAACTTGTTTATAACATTCTCCATTTTGGATTCTATCATGCACCTTAGTAAAAATACCAGGGGATATTTCCAATACAATGGACTGTTGACGATGCAATATTTTACCACGTCCAGCTTCAATGTTCTCGCCTTATAAGGTGTCATATCACTTGGGCACTGAAGAGTTAGGAGGTATGAAACTATGTCACCATACCAAGTAGAGGTGGAAAATAATTCTTGAATCTAGGTTGCAGGTGTCTGATCATCAAATTATTCTATATCTGGAAGGTCTCTGTAAGATTGCAGATGATTTAGCCCGAGTGCTCTAAAATTCGATTCGGCTAATATCTTAGCTAGACCTTGACCTTTGACAAGTTTAGTTGGTTTTACCTCAAGATCAAATTCCTAAATCTTGGCTAGCCATCGACGTCTTCTTCCATCACTATCTGGTTGAACCAGTATATCTTTAACAGAGCTGGTTGGTACGCAGGAAATTATTTTGGAATGCAACACGTAAGCCCTGAAATCTTTGAGGGCTTTCACCGTAGCATATGCCTTTTTTTCTAGTATATCATATTTCAACTCAGCGTCTCTAAGGCTTTTACTAAAAAATTCTATCGGCTGCTCGGAACCTTCATCGTTCTTCCGTAAGAGAACGACTGCGATAGTATGCTCAGATGTGAATGAAAAGATTAAGAACTCTTTCATGTAGTATGGGCTGGCCAACACCGGTGCTTCTCCTATTACCTTCTTGATGCGTTCAAAATATTATTTAGCTTCGGTTTTCCATTTGACCTCGCTGTCCTTTTTCAGCATATTTGTAATCAATTTAACAATTTCAGCAAAATTTGGAATGAATCTTCTTAATTTTTTTTTTTTCCTAAAAACGACTAAATTTCCTTTCTATTTCTAGGAATTTTGATTGTATCTATATCTTCAACCCTTTTTGGATATTCGATTTTTATTCCTTCCCTAGATACTATATAGCCTAAGATTTTACCTTCTTGCATTGTGAAATGGGATTTCTTAGGGTTCAGTGACAAACCAAATTTTCTGCACTTCTCGAATGTCTCTTTGAGGTGTACCATGTGCTCTGCATCTGAGTTAGAAAAAACAGTTATATCATTGAGATAGATGAATAAAAACTTATCTCTCTCACCGAAAAATGCTATGTCCATTTCTCATTGAAAGGTGGCCCCTGCGTTCATCAGATCGAATGACATTTAGTCGTACATGAAAGTACCCCATGCAGTGGTAAACACGGTTTTCTCTTTGTCATATTCATGGACCACAATTTGATTGTAACCTGAAAAGACATCAATCATAGACATTCGGTTATCCCCAACCACTTTTTCTAGAACGTGATCCATTTTAGTGAGCAAATAATTGTCTTTAAGGGATGATATGTTTAGGTTCCTGAAATCCACGCAGAGTCTGATTTCACTGTTCTTTTTCCTGACTAGAACTAAGTTATCCACCCACTTAGAATACTTAAGTGGAACAATAATATTTGCATCAAGGAGATATTTTACTTCTCTTTCTATCATATCCAGGAGTATAGGATTTATCTGTCTGAGTTTCTGCCTAAAAGGTTTGATGCCCGACTTCAAAGGGATTTTATGCTCGATGACAGTGGTATCGTAAGTTTTTAGCTCGTCGTAAGACCAATCGAAGACATATTTGTACTGTTTGAGTAACTCAGCATATTTGCTTTTCATTTCGGGTGGAAGGTATTTAGATATTTTGACCAGCTTAGGGTTTTCCTTAGTGCCTATATCACAATCTTCAACCTCTTCGGGTTGAGGTTGCAAGGTAGACTTTAGGGGTATATTGTCCTGATCAAATAATATTTCTAATGGAATAATACCCTTAAGAATTTGATTGTTTTTCAACACCAAAATGTGGTGGTTAGTGATCTTATCCTGGAACTTCTAGGGATCTTCATCTTTCTGCATGATCTAGGTAGGGTCATTCTGATTTTCCTGATCAATTTGTGTTTCAGAAAATTCATCTACCATTTCTAGAAATTGCTTGATCTACTCATCGTCTTCAAATACCTGCCAGTGTTGAACATTATTTGGTATTGAAGGCCTATGCATCATCTCTATGTGATACTTTAGCTTCAAGACAATAGGTGGCATAAAAGTAGCGATCGCTTTCGCTAGGGAGTCAACTTGTTGATTTTATGCCCTGGAATATGGTGGATATTAAACGATGAGAAAAAGTTTTCTATCAAATCCTAGGCACAGTTCCTATACAACCTTAGCCTTAGATGCTTGACTTGATACTGTTGCTTATTTTTTTTACAATTAGTTCTGCATCACCGTAGACTATTAAATTTTTAATTTTCAATTTCCTGGCAGCTTCTAATTCTAAGACCAGAGCTTCATACTCACATACTTTATTGGTATAGTCAATGTCCCATGAAAATATATATGAAAAAGGAATAATGAATGCATCTCCGAGCGCCACAAAAAACACTCCTGCTCCTGCTCCTTCCCAGGACGAAGCACCATCAAAAAACATTTTCCAAATTCCTACACTGTTTACATTTTTGTTTGTTTTTTCTATTTTTTTGTTTTCTTCTTCTGTACAAATTTCTTTTGTACATTCATCGAAACCATCATCAATTGATAATATACAGTTTCCTAAATCCTGATCAGCGACATATACTGGGTAATTATTTGGGTTTTGTGGGTCACTTACAATATATGCCAATCTTATCTCTTTGTATAGACGGGTGAACTGTCCGTCGAAGATTGGGATAGTAGAATACATCATGTCGAGTTGAAGTGATCCTCTGAGTTTAGCACCCCAAGGCATGGATAACAATGTGCCATACTTTGCAGGGACATCAACAACGACTACATCCATAAGAATACTCTTCACGTGGATATGTGCAATATTAACCACCAAATCTTTTATCATACCAAGACATTTAACTTTTATTGAATCAAAAGAATATAGATATCGGTATGGCCTAGTAACCTCGAGACCTAGCTTTTCCATAATAACTTTGGGAATTAAGTTGTGGGAGGCTCCAGAATCCAACATACAATTATGGAGTAGGTCATCATGCACATTCAACATAATATAAAAAGGAGCAACATGGTCTTTAGCATTTTCGATATGTGGACCAAACATTATAGTGGGTCTATCATCTTCTAAATTAATAGCGTCTACATGACTTTCAACATCTAAGAAATTTATCATCTTGGTAATTTGTTTTCTATACATCGAATTTTTCGCCAGTTCAACCAGAGGTACATGAATTTTGATTTTATTAATTTCGCTTTCCATATTGAAACTTCAGATTGTCTTTTCGGCTTCTCTGGTTGGGATCTTTGTTTCTCTTTTTTCTGGCCTGTTAGTCTGTGTTTCTTTCGTTTCGGTTGTCTTTGTTTTGGCACCTTGCGTTTCAACCGTCTTTTTTCCGCCAGCTTGCATTTCAGTGGATGGTTGAGTCGCCTCATTCGTTTTACTTCTTGACAAGATATTCTTAGGTGGAACAGTTGTATAATTTTTATCTCTAGGCCTTAAATTATATTTATACTGAAGCTCAACCATTATAGAGTCAACGATTCCTTGATAATCAGACTCTCCCATATTATTTATGCTTTCCTCATTCCTGACCAACGGTTCTTGGTCTAAAGATATTTCGTAATCCTGTCTAGTTAGGTGAGGTTCTCAATTGTCATCACTGAGATAGTTTATATCTTCATATAATCCTTCATAGTCTTGCATGTCATCACTTTGCATGAAGTTTTATGTTTTAAAAGGGGTTTTGATTTTCTAATCCTCATTTTTTACTGGTCTCTGTTGGATCTGGGGATTGGGATTCCTTTTGAAATCTCTCCTAGAAAAAGGATCAGGTTTATCTTGGTCCAGTTCCATTTTGGAGATTTTGTTTGATAACTCTTTGATTATCTTAGCCATGTCGTCCATTTTTTCCTCCAAGGACCTCTCAGATCTGGAAGTTCCAACTTGTTCCCTGAAGCGTTTAGTTTCTTTAGTTCTCGTCTCGACCTTTCATTTTAGTTTACCCGATGCCATCATGTTCGACTCGATTTTGATGGCGTCGTCCTGCATTCTTGTGAGGTCAAAAAATCTCCTTTCCCTCAAAAGTAGGGCAAAGTTGAGCTCGAAATCCCCTACGAAAGTCACCTTAGCTACGGGCTGTGAGGGTTTGAATTCTACTGGGATCTTATGATAGAGTTTATTAAACCTCTGGGTGAATTCTAGGACTGACTCGAAAGTATTTTTCCTTAGAGCCCCAAACTCCGTCAGATAATACAAGTGATATTTATTTTCTCCCCACTGCCTTAAAAAGGCATTTTCTAGCACGTCATAAGACGCTATAGAACCTACCGGGAGCCCTTGAAACCAGAGTCTCACTTGACCTTCAAAATTTTGTACCAAAAGTATCTAGTAAACATCCTCATGCTCAATGCCAAGGATATCAGCGAATTGGTCAAAAAAGTTTATGTGCTCTGTGGTAGTTAAGTCTCCTTCTCCCGTGAATTTCGGTAAGTTCTTCATATAATTTTCTGGTAAATCATGAAGGATAGGGGGAAGGACTAAAGGAGCATATCTAGTGGCCACTTTGGAAAAAATCCTCGGGGGCGGAGGTGGTGGTCCTTGACCACCTCCTCCTGCACCGCCTCCGACACCACCTCCTCCAACAACAACCATTTGATGTCAAGGGGATGAACTTCGAGAGTAAAAGAGAGGGTTTTTGTAAATTGCTAGGGACCCTTCTGCTACCTCAGGATGAGGTGAAGGAGGTTCTGGAAACTGACCGTTAGGAGAAAGAAAATCTGAAAAGGGGGGGAAAGGGAAATGAGTACTGGGTTCTTCAAATTTACAGGATATATAAACAGGATAAGAAACATGAGTTGAATCAGGGTATGGGATATAGTCCTTAGAGTTTCGGAGAACTAAAAGCGTTACTTCGGGGACTGGTGAAATATAAATAAAAGCGGGTATTGAAAGGGATATTTTACCTTTACTAGTAAAGGGGGAAGTCGAATCGATCTCAAATTTTATCTCAGGTAAAACCAACTCGAGGTTTATGGTTTCAGCTACAAACTTCTCAGTTGATGTATCTCCAAAGTGGCTTTGTGTGTAGCCTTATTGTGAGATTGACTGTTCAAGTGGAACCTTAGCATTAGTTTTCACAATTTTGGGTTGGTAAACCTTAATTGTGGATGCAACAGTCTGCTTGAGGTATCCCCTTGGTTTTAATATCTTTTCAAGATCAGATACATGCATATTATGTTGATCGTATGGGTTCTTCCTGATATTCTTTCTACCGAATGCCAATTTATCTGTAGTGGAGTCACCGAGTGAAAGATAAAGATTAGCCTTATTATTGTATTCAATCTTTGTTAACTATCAAAGAGAGAAACTTACCATGTTGTTCTCCCGGGGAAAAATAAGTCCGTTTCTCCGTCACTGGCAACGACGCCAAAAAGATGTTGTTCTTGAGATTAAACCTAAGGATTAAAGAATAATGTCAGGCATCAGAAATATAAAGGAATGTTTATAAAATGTTATTTTTCTTCCGTTAGTTATATAAGAATTAATCCTCAAATGAAAATAATGACAGAACATGAAAGAGGTCGTAATTTGTTGTCTGAGTCGATTTGTAAAAATCAAATGACGTGAGGGAAACTTACAAAAATGTTAAACAAAATAAGGAATCAATGCAAGATGATTCTTACCTGGTTCACAATAGAAGAAATTAAAGAATGCATCCTTGTAAGGATATGAGATACAGTAATCCAAGTAGCTCACAGGTCTTGTATTTACTTATAGCAAATACATAGGAAAATTTGCTTGCTTATCAAACAATCGATAAAATATGACTACAGTAGTAGTAGTACTAAATTGCAATCACACACTTATCAAGGAATGACATAAAAGAACAAGAAATATGGAATACAAGAAAAAAACATGACTCAAACTGCAAAAAATTTGGAATCCCTGTCTGTACTTGTATTAATTCTCATGAAAGGAGAGTTTTTTCTTATTACATCTGGAAAGAAGCAACCTTGTGCAGATCTTGAATCTGTGTATTTATACAAAATTCACCACAACTCAAAATGGTTGGACTTCTTACAATATCTAACTATGTCTAAAATGAAACGACAGGGTGTGAAAACCAGTGGGATTAACTATCATTCTCTTATGTCACTTCACCTGCCGTGAGAAATGATTCTTTAGAGAGAGAAGGATAATTGGATGAATAAATCCGCATGGTTCATCAAGAGATAGATAACAGATGTAGGAAAAGTAATCGTTCGTGAAAAATTTAAACTGTAATGGAGGTAAGTGTGGTAACCGATATAGAAGGTGTGACAGGCTGGGGGGCGAATGTGATACATGACGTGGATGACAGGTGTTATAACTGATGAGAGAACCACAGGTCTGAACCAATGACTGCGACATATTTGACACTTCATAGCTTGGGGACGGTCTATACGCAGAGTTGGATTTCCAACGCGGATGATGACCGCTGATCTGAGGAGGACACGAGGCAAGGATCTATGAACTTCAAAAGAAACTGCTTCGGATGAAAACGGGAGTGGAGAAGTTGAAACTTTCGAAGCCCGGATTTTTGAAGTGAATATTGACCATCCATCCTTGAGGACGTGTGGTGCCTGATCTGCAACTTCAGGTTTTATGTCTGATGTTTGACCTCACACAGCTTTGACATGTTAAATACCTGCGAGCCATTTATTTCCATGATCCATTAAGATCTGGTTGTTGATCTTAGCATATTGAGATAACCACCCAGATTTAAATCGAGGTCATAGCCCTTGTTCATATGTGGTGATAACGATTGGATAACTACCTCCACGAGTGCTCGTTATTGGGAGGTGGTGCATCGGTCGGGAGGTGACGTGTATTAAGAGTGGAAGACAAGTGGAAATGGATGATAGGTTTTCCATTTTGCGGGGGTGTGGAGAAATGGTTTTGAGGTAACTTGCTTTTCGTCCTGCAATACATCTGGTGATGCCATGTAACCCTAAGATAAAACCGTGGTTTAAATTGTGGGAACACCTATCGAAATTAAGTCCCGTGCAACTCTACGCTCCGCACTTTCCCTTGACCATTGATCTAGGTGAGAGAGAGATAAGTCGTCATATCTCGTAAAGTAAGATAGGTGCCTGAAGTTTTCGTTGAGGTCACAACTCTCGGTCACATGTAGAGGAATCTTCGCGTAATTCTTGTCCGTTGATATGAGCAGGGGACACATGTCAGACGATCTTTGTATTTGACTAGTTCGTATTTTGTGGGAGGCAAGCAGTGCTGAGTAAATTACTCCTGAAGATTCGAAGTCCATCATGATCGTTGATTGAAGTGGACACGTGACGCTAGATCTCCCATTTCGGCGATAACTGCTTCGGAAGAAATCTGAATGTGTGAGGTGAGAATTCTCGAAGTCCCAAAGCCCGGATTTCTGAAATAAATCTCCACCGTTGAACTCAAAGGACACGCGGCATGAGATCCTGTGCTTCGGGGATAATTTCTTCGGAAGGTTTGCGATGTTGTGAAGCGAGGATTCTCGAAGTCCCAAAGCCCGAATTTTCGAAATAAATCTCCACCGTTGAACTCAAAGCACACGCGACATGAGATCCCGCGCTTCGGGGATAATTGCTTCAGAAGGTTTGCGATGTTGTGAAGCGAGGATTGTCGAAGTCCCGAAGCCCGGATTTCCGAAATAAATCTCCACCGTTGAACTCAAAGGACACGTGGCATCAGATCTTCCACTTCAGAGATTTAGCGGTCTGGTGATTTTGAATCCCCCTTTTTGTCTATTTACCCCTTTCTTTGCTATATTTGGTCTTTTCACCTAGTTTATCAAACTCTCGAATCAATTCATCGTTCCGCTAAGTTTTGATGGCGCCATTAACCTGCCCGAAACAAAATAATTCTGTAAGTTTTTTTCATTGATGAAAAATAAAAAATAATCATTCCAATCATTAATTCTAACCAATCATAAACGTTATTAACAATTTGGCGGTTCAACTTTCGGAGGTTTTAAATGAAAGAGGGTAGAGATCTTTCGAAGGCCGAAATCACGGAGAAGTTAATCTTCTACTAATCATTCTTATGTTTTAATTTATCATGCTTTAAACCTTGAATTAGCCTTAAGAACTTCGACGTTCAAGGTTTTCATTGTTTAGACATATTGAAACTCTCGAAGCACGAAGCTCCGAAGCGACCTCATTGATTTACTTCTTTAACAATTTGGCGGCTCCACAATTCTAAAGAGATTAGGATCATTTGATGAAAAAAAAAGCTTCATCAACTGTGGACATTACGTGCGCCTTATTATTATTTAACCAAGAATTAAATGGATTTAAAGTTCAAAATTTATTCTCTAATTCATGATTTGGGAAAGATTATAATTTCGTGAAAGAGGAAAATAAAACTCAAAAGTTCAAAAATATATGTGTTCCAATATAGGCTCCATCTAGGGATCTCGTCTCCCCGCGAGACGCAGAAGAACAATAGACCAAGTTCCTTTATTGGGTAAATGGAGTCATTATTGCATTTCTGTGAAACACATTCGGAAAAGGATCATACTGAGAAAAATAGTTTCAACCGAAACTTAGAAAACCTTAAAACACATCGAATCATGACCTAGGCTATTTGAAATTTCTCTTTCTTAAAACTGTATTCAGATTTGCTTAAGATAATCAAAGTAACTTTAACAGAAATATCAAGCTTTGATCGATTTTGTTCGCATCAAGGTTAAGTATATGTGTCATATTTTCTTAAGGAGATCCCGCGTTGGTTCAGAGTGTAAATATTACTGAAAAATAATTAGATGGCAGAGTATATCATGTAGATATGTATGACAACCATACAAATATCATAGACATTGCTTCACTGCTAGTGAGCATGTTCAGTACCTCGATGAAGTTATCTACTTCTCCCATTGAATTTCCTTTCACCACTTCAATTAGTAATTTTGCATTTAAATGCTGAGATGAGGGCAATCATTTAATGAATTTCCTTTCATCATCTATTTTTTAGACAAAATGGGGGCAATCGATTTTTCGAATTTCCTTTCACCATCTACCTTGGACTAGATGGGGGCAATCATTTCATGAATTTCCTTTCACCATCTGTCTTATATTTTAATACATGAAGTGGGGGCAATCAATTTGTATGTAACATACAAGGTATGATATCTGTTTAAGATATTCAAGGAAAAGACTGTCATAATTTTTTAGTATACTCTGAAATTAATTGTCTTTCAATATTCAATACTTCTTCACCTATCGAGAAGATTTTAAAAGGTATTTTAAATTTAGGGATCAACCTTTAGAAAACTAGTCAGTTTAAAACTAGATAAGAGAGTTAAAGTTATTAGGATTAACCTAAACATACTTTCTTTCAGTTAAGTTGAAAGGGATGTATAAATTTTCGCCTAACATTATTTTGAAGACATGTTTCTGAGTTTTTAGAGTCAAGGTGAGGTCTTTTCTCTCTATGAAGACCAGGGAGAGGTATTTGGAATCACAGGAAAATAAAATTTGAGGATGGACATGATAAAACACAAATAATATTCAATGTTTTGTTGCGAACAAGGTCAATCACACACAATCTTGTTCATTGATTCTCGTATTTTCTTTAAGGTCTTTTTATTCCTATTTTCTTTTATGTTTTTTTATTTTAATTTTAATTTTATCAAAACTCAGAGAAGACTTTTAGGATTAGGCTATAATTCTTATATTCCTCTAGTTGTTGCTCAGGTGACAATATATATATATATATATATATATATACCGTACTAGATCTCCTTGAAAATTTTAATTCGGGTCGGTAGGGTAAAATCTCATACCTCAGATTTTCTTTATGTTTTTAATCAAGTAAACCATTTACTTGTCACCTGTTTTGAGAGAAAATCAATGTTTTGAAAAATGGGTGTTGGTCTCTGCTATGCCCTTATCTCTCAACTATCAACAAGTATTCTGCATAAAAATAAACATGAGAACTGTTAGAAACTTCTGAAGACAAAGAAACGATAGGTGTTACTCGTTTTTTACAATTCTGCTTTTATGAAATCAACAAACCTGGTCTTATTTACAGTGAAAGAGAAACTTACCAAAGAAACAAAAAATTGGCAAACCAAAACATAAAAATCAAACTGGTATATACAATGAGAATTTGGAAACTGATTATTGCATGAAATGTTTCAGGTAACACCCGTTGATAGGAGCGCCAAGGATTTTCCCATCGAGGTTCTCTAATAAGAATGAATCCTTTCCCTCAGAAGCTACGAACTTGAAATTCCCACACCAGATGTGATCAAACTTGCCAGGATTTCTAGTGTCTTCTTTCCTAGCATCCCATTTCAAAAGTAGGTCTTCAGGAAGGAATTCCCTATCTTTAGATTTTTTATCAAACATGGATTTCATATTATCTTGATATTTCTGAAGTTTCTCATCCACCTCAACCCTATTATGATGGACTTCAACTAACTGGTTTATTCTTTTGGTAACATCATTTGGTTCTTCCTTCGCATCTTGCCAGAGCTTCATTACATGCAAAGATAGATTTATGGGGAGGACCACGTCAATACTGTACACCATTTGGAAAGGGGACATTCCGATCGATTTCTTAGTGCCAATGCGATTTGCCCACAAAGCGTATTTCAAATGAACATGCCAGGCTTTCTTGTTTCCAGTCAACACCTTTTTTATTATAGTGATTAGGCTCTTATTCGATGACTTGACTAATCCATTTCCCCGAGGATAGAAGGTTGTGGAATTCCCTAGTACGATGTTGTACTTTTGACAAAAACTAACCATCTCCATGGATTTGAAATCTTGGGCATTATCTGTGACTATCTTCCGGGGACAACCGAACCTTGATAAAATGTTTTCTTCTAAGAAATTGATCACCACTGAATCTGTAGCATTTCGTGTCGAAATGGCCTCTAACCATTTAGTGAAATATTCTGTGGCGGTTAGAATCCATTTATGTTGTGCAATAGAGTGTGGATGAATTTCTTCGATAAAATCCAGACCCCATTGTTGGAACAAAGCTTCCGTCTTGGGATCAAGGGTAGTGCGGGAAGATTTTTCTTGCCTGAGAATAGCTGACAAGAATTACAGGCTCTGACTTTAGTATTCATGTCTGTAAATAACTTCGGCCAATAGTATCCAACTCTCAAGATTTTATAGGCCGTTTCCCTCCAGGCGTGGTGTCCTCCACACACTCCTTCATGAAACTTGTTTATAACATTCTCCATTTTGGATTCTATCATGCACCTTAGTAAAAATCCCAGGGGATATTTCCAATACAGTGGACTGTCGACGATGCAATATTTTACCACGTGCAGATTCAATGTTCTCGCCTTATAAGGTGTCATATCACTTGGGCACTGAAGAGTCAGGAGGTATGAAACTGTGTCATCATACCAAGCAGAGGTGGAAAATATTTCTTGAATCTGGGTCGCAGGTGTCTGATCATCAAATTCTTCTATATTCGGAAGGTCTCTGTAAGATTGCAGATGATTTAGCCCGGGTGCTCTGAAATTTGATTCGGCTAACAGCTTAGCTAGACCTTGACCTTTGACAAGTTTAGTTTTTTTTACCTCATGATTGAATTCCTAAATCTTGGCTAGCCATCGGCCTTTTCTTCCGTCACTATCTGGTTGAACCAATATATCTTTAACAAAGTTGGTTGGTACATAGGCAATTATTTTGGAATGCAACACGTACGTCCTGAAAGATTTGAAGGCTTTCATCGTAGCATATGCATGTTTTTCTAGTATGTTATATTTCAACTCGGCGTCTCTGAGGATTTTACTAAAAAATGCTATCGACTGCTCAGAACCTTCATCGTTCTTCCGTAACAGCACGACTACGATAATATGCTTAGATGTGAATGAAAAGATTAAGAACTCTTTCATGTAGTCTGGGTTGGGCAACACCGGTGCTTCTCCTATTACCTTCTTGATGTGTTTGAAATATTCTTTAGCTTCGGTTTTACATTTGACCTTGATGTCCTTTTTCAGCATATCTGTAATCAATTTAACAATTTCAGCGAAATTTGGAATGAATCTTCTTAAAAAAATTAGTTTTCCTAAAAACGACTGAATTTCCTTTCTATTTCTAGGAATATTGATTGTATCTATAGCTTCAACCCTTTTTGGATCGATTTTGATTCCTTCCCTAGATACTATATAGCCTAAGAGTTTACCTTCTTGCATTGCGAAATGGGATTTCTTAGGGTTGAGTGACAAACATAATTTTCTGTACTTCTCGAATGTCTGTTTGAGGTGTACCAAGTGCTCTGCATCTGAGTTAGAAAAAACAGTTAAATCATTGAGATAGATGACAAAAAACTTATCTCTCTCACCAACAAAGGCTATGTTCATTGCTCATTGAAAGGTAGCCCCTGCGTTCATCAGACCGAATGACATTTTGTCGTACATGAAAGTACCCCATAGAGTGGTAAACACAGTTTTCTCTTTGTCATCTTCATGGACCACAATTTGATTGTAACCTGAAAAGCCATCAATCATAGAAATTCGATTAGCCCTGACCACTTTATCTAGAACGTGATAAATTTTAGGGAGCAGATAATTGTCTTTAAGGGATGATATGTTTAGGTTCCTGAAATCCACGCAGAGTCTGATTTCACCGTTCTTTTTCCTGACTGGAACTACGTTAGCCACCCACTCGGAATACCTAAGTGGAACAATAATAATTGCATCAAGGATCTTTTTTACCTATGTTTCTATCACATGCAAGAGTATATGATTTATTTGTCTGAGTTTCTACCTGAAAGGTTTGATGCCCAGTTTCAAAGGGATTTTATGCTCGATGACAGTGGTATCGTAAGTTTTTAGCTCGTCGTAAGACCAAGCGAAGACATATTTGTATTGTTTGAGTAACTCAACATATTTACTTTTCATTTTGGGTGGAAGGTATTTAGATATTTTGACCAGCTTAGGGTTTTCCTCAATGCCTATATCACAATCTTCAACCTCTTCGGGTTGAGGTTGCAAGGTATACTTTAGGGGTATATCACCCTGATCAAATAATATTTCTAATGGAATAAGACCCTTAGGAATTTGATTGTTTTTCAACACCAAAATGTGGTGGTGAGCGATCTTATCCTGGAACTTCTATGCATATTCATCTTCCTGCATGATCCAGGTAGGGTCATTCTGATTTTCCTGATCAATTTGTGTTTCAGAAAATTCATCTACCATTTCTAGAAATTGCTTGATCTGCTCATCGTCTTCAAATACCTGCCAGTGTTGAACATTATTTGGTATTGAAGGCCTATGCCTCATCTCTATGTGATACTTTAGCTTCAA
>SNQJ01S0070516.1:0-38625 GCA_010110895.2 Picea sitchensis
CTTTATTCTAATCTAGAACTTCTTGACAGGATAAAGACGTCCGAGTGGGTTAAATGGAAACCCTGTCGAGGCTATGGACGCCTGCTGGCAGCAGTGGCCATGCCAACAGTATTGAAGATTTTATCATAAAAATCATGACTTGCTGATCTTTAATACTGTTATTGGTTTGCATCTTTTAAAACATAGCTGGAAAAGATGGTAAATGTTGATGTTGGTACGATTTTCTAGTTGTTGTTTTTGAGTTGAAATTTTTCTTTGCTGTCCTGATCTGAATTCATTTCTTTTGACAGAGATAACTGCTTTGCCCAGTGTGTCGCCATTTTTGGCAGCCAATAATATTTTTTTTAATTACCTTAAAAAAAAAGCTGCCTACACCTAATTGTCTTCTAATCGACAAGTCATCGTCGCATTTTGCAACTAGACATTGGTTTCATTTCTTGCGACGATTGCAATTTGATTTCGATTCAGTTTTCACAACTGAAAGTGTGAAAACTCCTCCATTGTTGTTTGGACTGTCGTAGTCTTTTATTGATTTTTTGAAAGACACTTTACCATTGGTTTATTGTATGACTACGAATGAATTTCAAACTATATCCATTCACTTTGATTGCGCAACTTGATTTCTTTGGTAAATTATTGAAAATGTTAAGTTATGAGTTATGTTTGATTTCATAAGGGTCATGGTTGATTTTGGTTTTATATATGATATGATTCTTATTGTTTTGAGCTCTTAACTTATCGATTTCATAAGGTCATTGGTTGCAATGTTTTTACACTTTGATTATGCTAAAAAACGCATGGGTCATATATCAATTTGGTTTCATATTTGAGTTACACTTGTCGCGTTGGTAAAACCTTTGGATGTCATGTTGGATCGAACTATACACTTGGCGCATGAATTTAACATATGGTATTTGTTTTATGTTTGATCGATGGCACGTTGATGTGGTTATACACCGATGTGGGTTGGCCGATTAATAGGTTTTAAACGTTATGATTGCTGATGGGAAAGCGTTGTACCTTGCCATTAATGCACTGCATGGCGGTGGTAATCCCACCACCTTCGCACGCATTACATTTATTCACACCCCTTTGAGCGCCTGCAGCTGTTAAGCCCTATCATTTTTACTCCTGCGTGTTGTATGGTTCAAACAAAACCCTATCATGAACAAAATCCATGGCTCCTGTCGTAAGCGCTGAGCCCAACAGGTGCCAAGCGTGGTTGATGTTTGATGGTGCTTATAGCGACTTGGAAAAGTTTGGGTGGCTCCCGTTTATAAAGAAGTTCGATGGTTACAACCCTATCGTGGCTCGGCAATTTGCGTTGTCATTCGATGGCTGCCGAGCCAAAGTTGGAGATGTTCAACTTGAAATTAATGAACAGTTTCTTAGCTCGGCAACCAGCCTACCTGTTACTGGACAGAAGTGGTCCAAAAGTTGCAAGGTGGATGATGTCCCATGGACATTGTTATTCCTGTCTCGAACGGTAAACTCCTGCGACAAAGGATTTCCTGCAAAAATGTTGAAACCACACTAGTATGATCTCCTAATGATAATCAAGCAATTCATTACTTGTGAGGGCAGGTGCAGGTTCGTTTTCTTGTTTCACCTTCGTCTATTGATGGTTTTTATGGGTTTCGAACTTAGTATGCCCCACTACCTGCATAGAAGTTTGTTCAAGATGGCTAAAAGGTATAAGCGTAGCCAAGCCAACACCAGCCTCTTCCATTTGGGGTTGATTAAAATGATTATGGTTTACGAGTTAGGGTTACGTCGTGATTGTTGGGATGATTTTCTCAGTCGTAATGAATTCGAAGAATCGAACCCTCCACAGGTTGATAAACCTATGGTAACCGGAGCCCAGCCTATTCCCCCTGTTCCTTACAGCGTTTTGCTACCCAAACCTCTATCCGACCCACCTACGAATTTGCCTATGGTTGTGACTAAACAGGTTGAAGTTGCTAAACCCACAACCAAAAAGACTAAAGCTAAGACTGGTGCTAATTCTAAAGGCAAGAAAAATGCTAGGTTAATATCTCGCATGGTGAGAAATAAGCCTAAACCCCCTGCCAAATCAGAACCTATCGTGGTCAGCGAAGACTCTGATTCAGAGATTGAGCGTTTTCTCGCCGATGAGTATCCTTACTCGGAAGGCTTGTGTGACAAACCTCCTCACGACTTTGTCAAGAATTTTCCACCCTGTCTGCGGGATGATCCTAATTTTCCTGGTATTGAACTACCTCGAGGAACCCTCAGTGAATCATCGAAGCCCCCTTCTGTTCAACCTGTTGTTCCACCTTGCGATCAGTGTGGGTTGTGGTTGGAGAGATACTACTTGGATGTGCCGATGTTGCAATCTAGAATCCATGATTTGGAAAACCAAGTGGCAAATCTCACTGGTCATAACGCGAAGGTGGAACCCTCTGACAAGAAGCAACGAACAACTGGTTCAATTCTATTCAAGAATGTCGAGTTAGCCACGACAATCGTCAATTCCAAATTGGTATAGCCTCAACAATCTTGCTGGTATAACTTTCACCCATTTATATGGCATGATCATAAACTCTGTATACATTGTTGACCTGCTTTGTAATGCATTTGTTGTATATAAGTTTTTATTATTAATTTTTGGATTGGTTTTGATTAGATTTAATTTGATTGATCATGATTTGATTTGAATACTCTATTATTAAGGATTGTTGATATCTTTTCTATTTTTGGAACACAGTCAATATCTCTGTTCGATTTGGTTATATCCTGTGCGATATGATGGGAAAATTGGTTAGCTGTTGTGATTGTATATTCTATGCTCGAACCAGTTCGTATATCATTTGTTACATAATCAAATTCTGAATGGATATGAATAGTGGCTGTTACGATTTGAACTGCATTCGATTGTAACAAATATATCGTTTGATTTCGATTTGAGGAATGAAATTGATCGTATCCAGTCTTACGATTTGTGTCTATAATTAAACTCGGCCATATTCATTTCAGTTATTTGCCTGGTTTATATTATGGATTCTGTTGACTCTGTCAAGACCCTGTCGGTTGACTGTGTGGTGATCAATAACGAAATGCATTTGATTGTTACTCATTCAGTCTGATTCCATTCTAAAACGATTTACCTATCTTTGCATTTATTTGAACGATATCGATTTATTGCTATGACTATAATGAGTCAACGATGGTTATGATCATTGTTTTTGTCATGTCTGTTCACCATGCGATACTCAACAACCGTATTCTATAATGAATTTTAATGGATATGTTCCGTAATTGCAACAACCTGTCCATTTTGACAATTGAATAAAACGATATGAATTTCACACAGCTGTAACCAATCGATTGTGATAAGGATCGATTATTATCATATCTATTTTGGATTACATCATACGCAGATGAGGATTGATTATTATCATATCTTTTTTGGATTACATTATACGGTTGGCTTGTAATTTGGATACGAAAAAGTATGATTATTATTTTCCCCGATCTTGTGATAACTGAAAAACAGAGAATTCTTACCCTGTCCCGATTGCATTCTCTTTCAATTTGAATGATGAATTTTCTTGAACTATTAGTAATTTGTTTTGATGAGGAAAAGAAAATTAAATTGGATTTGATTTGATTTCTTTTAAGATTTTATTTGATTGATATCTATCCCTGTTTGTTATTTTGGACTAGCTACAAACGATGGATTCTATAGCTAAGTCCAGAGTCAATTTTATTGTTTTCTTTAATAAAATATCCTTCTAATTTGATCTTTGTGTCTATTATTGCAAATTCGAATTGGTAATAGATATCATGAGCGCTAGGGATGATCTTACGATTTTACTTGCATTTTATTTCCTTAGTTTAGGTGATTGTGGGATATCTCCCAAGATATGTAAACTTATTTGATATTATCCACAAGGAGGTTTTACCTTCAGAAGAGACCTATATATACTTATGATTTTGTAATAATAAACATCCTTGTGGAGAACATGATATGTAATTCTATACAAACCCATGTAATTCAGGTTTGTCATAGCTTCTTTGCTTTTCAATATATCAACATCCTTTGTTTCAAGTTTTGTATATCACTCTTTGTTTATGGTTTATGACTACTTTTGCTATCTAAATCAAATGCAAATGATATAATTTTATTACCGTTATCCATATCTTGTTCTTCCAATAGATAAAAGACATAACAATTGTTGATTCATCTTGTGAATGATAGCTTTGTTCTTCATAAATTGAATTGTTATATAAGTCCTTGCATAATAGGTTTCCATTAAGTAGAGATTTATAATCTTAAGATTGTTATGATTTTCTTTATGTCTTGTTTGTCCCCAGAACATACTTCAAGAAGATAGCTGATCAAGCCATAAAAGCTTAAGGAATAAACTATGGTGAATTTCTTCCTCCAACCAAGAAGCAATCATACAATGTATATACTTGGAGCCGCTTCCTGTGTCAATTTAGTAACTCTGTTTACGCTATTAAGAGTTTTAATATAGATAGAAGTTGGAATTAGGCTTCTTATATAAGTTTAATTAGAAATATATTAGATTGTTTAATTTCAAGTGAATTTCAAGCTTTTCATAAAATATAAAAATAAAAAAAGATTCTTGGTCGCCTTTAGGACCTGAATATACATGAGTTTTGCGTGCCTTTAATTAAATTTGTGGATTGTTTATAGTGTACATTTGTGAATAAGAAAATAACGCAAATGCTGGTAATTAGATAGTTGATTTTGAGTTATTATAATCATAGTTAGTATTCTGTATATATATAATAGTTAGTAGCCTATATTAGATTAGTGTAGCTATTTCATTTGTTTCATTAGTTTCTAGTTTCTTTATTTTAGTTAGTTTCTTGTATTCAATTATAGTTTAGTTTGTTTTATTTACTTTAGTAAGGTTTCTTAGCTCAGATCATCGGGTTTTCAGGAGACCTTAGGAGAGGCCAACAGAGCTGCTAAACCTGGCTGTGGTGGTCCATTCCAAACGGATTGGGTTATTTAGACAACCCCAACCTGTTCCTTAGCCTCCCAGCTGGACAGACGGTCAATTTCTCACCACAACAGAGTTGCAATTCCTTTATGGACTTAACCCAATGTGGCGGGAATTCCTCTGTAAGGAACTATGCCATCTCAATCCATAAAATTGATTCATACACAATAGTCCCTTCCACTACCATACATAAGGGGACCAACAAGTCAACCACATTACTTAGGAGGTCCATCTATTCAATCATAGTACATGGTTGGACAAGCAGGATAACCACCTTACATATGTGGACAACCCGGGCAACCACCTTATATGGAGTGATCCCATCAGCCATCATCCCACAACCGGATAATGATCCCATCGGTGTTCCCATGCACATGGTTATCAGATCCACACAATAACCAAAAACTTTCATTTTTGGCTACGTTAGATCTGTCGGATCTATTGCATTTATCTAATGAACCTATCCCTTCATGGTCTAATTTTGGCCCACCATCCCCGCAGAAAATTACCTGCCCGACATCCCACAATTCGACTAAAAACCTCGGGAAGATCCTAACAATCATGTTAAGACTTTCCATCTATGGTGTTCTTCTAACTCTTTGATGGATGATTCCATTTATCTTACGATGTTTTAGAGAACACTTACAAGTGCTGTATACAGGAAAATTGTTTGGTATGTCTTATATTCTTTGCATGTGTGTGTGTGAAGGGATCATCAAATTCATAATCGGGTATTCCAATTTTATCCATGGATTTTTCTATTTTAGTGGTTTCTAAATTAATCCCTAATTAAGGGATTAGGGTTTGGCATCCATGGAATACCTAAAACATTGTATATATTGTATGGTGAACAGAAATTCATATAATGAATATAAGAAAGGTTTTCCTATTTGAGGGTTTCTGGTATAAATCTTTGTGTCCTATGTGTATGAGCCATTTATTAAATTTTATTTTCTTAAGAATCTATATACATTGTTTTTAATTCATAGGTTAAACTTTACATGGGTATCGAGATCATTTTGTATTTAGAGGGGAAGTCTTTGTTGTTAAGGGTTTGGTCAGAATTCATTTTATCAAGTTTATCTCGGTCCTGATAAACCCTGGTTTAGTGGAGCTTTTATAAAGGGAGGATTGAGCATAGAAAGAGAATTTTACGCAGCTCCTTCTAGAATCGAGATGTATGAAGTTCAACAAAGAAAAAAAATTTGAGCTACGGAATCTCAAGATGGGAGGACCTTTTTGTAGACAAAGAATAATGGATCATTAGATCTCCGTGCACGCCTTATTGGTACACCATCTACTCAGCAATACCGTGCTATTGGTACACAACCTACTAGTACACAAATCACTAGTACACCACCTAACGGGTATGTCAAAGGAAGATTGGGAAAGTTGGACATAAGAGAAAGGAGGGCTTATCTCGACCACTGAAGATCTGAGATGTTGTTGAACAATCGGGAGAATCTACAACCAGAACTATAGATAAGTTGGGAATTTGTATCAATCAAAGTCCCCGGTAAAATGTTGTTTCTTCGAAGAAGTTGTAATTACATGGGGATGGAAGATGGAGATTCGTGACAAAACATCTAAATGCCTTTAATACTCATAGTAAGTCAAACTATCTTCTTTGTTAATATTACGATTGCGTAAGAAGATAAGTGTATTAATTCTTTTTATTTTCTTGCTTAATTTTGGGATAATCTAGTTGTAGCAATTAGTAGTACCACTCAATATACATTGAAGTATGATGATGGCCATCCTTTTTATCTGTAGAGATGAGGTGGAAAATCATGGCTAGTCATAACACATAAGGATTTATTTGTAAGAGGTTGTAATCAAGACAAGAATCTTGGTAATTCGGGAGATCTAAATCTGCTGTGTAGATATAAGTCTCCGTGAAAATATTTGAGGAAATGTTGGAAGTGTGGTAAAACAGGCATTATAAGAAAAGATCAAGTATAAGAATGTTGAAAACCAAAGGGATAAGGATAGCATCCTCCATTGTGAGGCAAAACCTCCACCGACGGCGTTGAGGCTAGTGCTTTACTTAGCATCTACAAGTACATATGAAAACCATGATGTATGGTTGATCGACTTAGGTGCATCATACCATATGA
The DNA here is from genome assembly GCA_010110895.2 of Picea sitchensis. Lineage (NCBI taxonomy): Eukaryota > Viridiplantae > Streptophyta > Pinopsida > Pinales > Pinaceae > Picea > Picea sitchensis. Next base: position 7,115 of record SNQJ01S0070516.1, read on the forward strand.
CTCCTTTGCAAGGAGTGGTTCTCCTCTAATATGAAAATAAGTGATGGTGGTGATGCATTCCTGTGGAGATGACTGAAACAAAAATCATGGATGGAAGGGCTAAGTTTTGATAAAATATGTAAGAGAATTAGAACTCTCCTTGGGTTCAGACATTTCCAAACTAGCTTAAGCTTAATATCTGTAATAAAGTTGGATGATGTTGGAGTGGATATTGTATTTGGAAGAACACTTGCAGATGATAATGAGAGCAATGGTGTTGATGAGGGGAGTTTGGTGGAACCTGCACAAGTTGTTGGGAATCACTTATACCAATGGGTGTAATAGTTATGTTGTGCCCGAAAGCAGAGAGATGAAGGAGAAAATAATAATATTGTCCCTGAAAAATAAGACAATGTTGTGGCATAAAAAACTAGGGCATATTGGAGAAAAGGATCTCCGAACACTACATGGTAAAAGTGCGCTGGTTGAAGGTATGTCTAATTACACTCTAGATTTTGATTTCTCAGGAAAATTTTATATATGGTAAACAAAATCAGAAAGATTCCCATCTCGTGCTACAAGAGAAAAGGGGATCTTAGAGTTGATACACAAAGGATGTGTTTGGACCTCGCTCATATTCCATCCCTAGGTAACTGTTGTAATATGTTTCATTCATAGATGATTTCTCAAGGAACACATGGATTTATTTTCTTAGAAAGAAATCGAAGTATTTGATAAATTTAGTGAAATAAGGCTCGGGGTAGAAAATCGCATGCAGAAGAAAATAAAGGTATTGAGTAAATCTACACGGTGGAGAATTCTGTAAGTTCGAAGCTTCGCACCGAAGAAGTGTGGTATAGCAATGTTAAGACTACTCCATACACCTCAAAGATAATGGAAAGCAAGTAGCGATGAACATGACATTGATGGAAAAAGTAAGGAGCATGCTCAATGGTGCCAAGTTAGGACAGGAATTCTAGTCAGAGGAAGTGGGTACAACTATATTACCGGTCAATCGATCACCTTCATCAACAATATGATAAAACCCACATGAGGTATGGTCTCAAAATATTTACCCTTCAACATCATAGAGTGTTTGTCAGATTCTTACGTACATGTTCCAAAGGAAAATAGGAGTAAGATGGATAAAAGGTTGAAAAGTGTATCTTATTAAGTTGCGAAGATGGTGTGAAAGGTTATAATATTCAAACCCAAACTAAGAAGATTGTTTACAAATGGTGATGTTGTTTCTAAAGAGAAAAGATGTGTCCAAATAGGGAAATTCCCACCAAGGCAAGACAAACCCGAGAAAATAGAGCTACAAAGTTGGATGATGTAAAATCTAAATCATCCAAGAAGATGAAGCAACATAAGAAGAAGAGGAACCTCATACCCAGTATTGAGGAGATCGCTGGAGAGAAAGAAGGCAACCGAAAAGGTATAGTCCACCTAATTTTGTTCCAATTTTCTTTATCTATTAACGATGATGATCCCAAAACTGTCAAAGAAACGGTGAATTCAGAGGATAGTAAACTATGAAGAAGGCCATGGTTGAAGAAATGGATTCTCAGATAAGAATGGAGGCATGGGATATAGTTGATTTGTCAGCTAGAAGAAAACTGTTGGTAGAAAATGCTTGTTTAAGAACAAGTTTAATGCATGAGGTAAAGTGGATAAATACAAAACTCCGTTAGTAGAAAAGGTTGGTCTCGTGCAGAGGGAATTGACTTTGGTGGATATTTTTCATGTTGCTAAGTTCACTTCTACTAGATTTATTTCATCTATTGTTGCTAGTTTTGATCTTGAAGTGAATAGGATGGATGTGAAGACAACATTCCCACATGGGCATCTAGAAGAAGAAATATCTGCTACGAAGTGTAAGGATTTGTAGTGAAGGGAAGAAAGAGCTGGTCTATAAGCCAAAGAAGTCAATTATATGGTCGAAGAAATCACCTAGGATGTGGTACCAAAAGTTTGACAATATTAAGCATCCTTGGATTGGGATTTGTGAGAAGGTGGGATGATCAATCGCGGTATATTCTAAGGTGTTGGTAATCACTCATTTGGCGTAGTGTTGTATGTTGATGACATGTTGTTGGTAGGAAATAACATGGATGTTAATAAGGAGGTGAAATCGTAGCTATCCCTCCAAATTTGACATGAAGGATCTTGGTGCCGCTAACTCTACTATGGAATGGAGATTAAAAAGAGATTGTGCAAACAAGAAACTATAGTTGAATCGTAGAAAAATATGTTTGAGATGATATTGCAGAGGTTTAATATGCATGGAAGCAAAACCCATCAAGGTTCATATTCCTAGGTGTAAATTTATTCATGCATTAGTGTCCCAAGACACAAGATCTTAAGAAGAGGACATGTCCCATGCCCATATGCTAGTGTAGTTGGTAGTTTTATGTATGCACATTCCGTACTAGACTAGATATTATTGCACATGTAGTGGGATTTTGAGCAAGTATATGTCAAACCAGGGAAGGAGGATTGGATAATAGTAAAGAGGGTCTTCAAGCATTTGTGTGGCACTACCAATCATGGATTGTGCTGTGCTACGAAAGAAGACCGTGATTGGACAGAGTGGTGACATAAATGGCTTTGTTGATGCAATCGGGATGGATATCTGGATCGCAAAGATCTACAAGTGGGTATGTGTTTGGACTCATTTGAGGAGCAATCAGTTGAATGACCAAAAGACAATATGCAGTGGCACTCTCAACGCTTAAGTCAATACATGGCAACCACTCATTCAAGAAAGGAAGCAAGATGGTTACAAATATTATGTTCAACTATTGGGTTTGTACAACAAGTGCTGAGATTATATTATGATAGTCAGAGCGCAATATTCCTAGCAAAGAACCCATCTTATCATTCAAGACAAAAGCATATTGATGTTCGCGATCACCTTGTGAGAGACATGGTTAAGGAAAAGAAGGTGTTACTTAAGGAAAAGGCTGACACTTTGAACAATGTTGTAGATTCATTAAAAAGATATGAGCATAGAAAATCTCCCTCGGGTGTGGAGTAGAAATGGGGGAATTAATGGCCGATTGTTGACTATATATAATCCTGCACCCCTGGATGCAAAGAAAACAACAAGTGGGAGAATGTTGGGGCATGTGTTATACTCTTGCATGTGTGTGTATGCATCGACTAAAACCGCCCCATCTATCCCCCGGATTTGCTATTTTTAGCGCTTTTATAAATTAATCCCGGATTAAGGGATTAGGTTTTGGTATCTATGGAATACCTAAAAACATTGTATATAGTAAAAGTGGTGAATGGTTAAATTCATATAATGAATATAAGAAAGGTTTTCCCCGGCCGAGGGTTTTCTGTTATAAATCTCTATGTACTATGTATGAGCCATTGATTAAATTTCATTTTGTTTAAGAATCTATATGCATTGTTTTACTTCGCCGTGTTTAAAACTTACAAAAAATGGTATATTGAACTGCCACAGTAACTCTTTTAGTTCCACTTTAATATCTTTCCATGGATTTCCTCGGGTGCATTTCTCAGCTTCTATGGTAATAAGTCCCAGAGAGAACTTTGAACTCTCTCTATAAATCCTCTTCCACCCACATCTTTTATCATATTAAATAAGTGAGATGACAAGATGATCGACAAAGATCCAATTCCAAACCAACTTCTTGCTGATTGGTTTACAAATTATCTCTTTCCTCCCATCGCCTACCCATGTTTCTATGGGAAACATAGTTATTGAGGAGCAGGCTATCAACCATGCACAATATTTGGAATTGTTTTATTCCCCACCGGGAACACTTTACAATCTGGATCCCTAATGCTTCTCATCCACAAATGATTCATCAAGACCTCGCTTCGTAATCTATTTATGTTCCAAACTCCACAACCATTTTCATTCCTTCAAATATCCAAGGTGAATGCAACAACCGCTTAATTCCCCATCTCGAACTGTGAGGTAAGAATAAAAAATAAGGGCAAATACAATAAACCTTCTAACAAGCAAGATAATCCTAATTTTGTCGATACTCAACCAAAAGGGGAAACCTAAATATCCTTTGCATGATTTGTGAGGAAGACCACTCCACATGAAAGATCACCTCATCGCGGTGATCGTAATCGGACCGTGGATCAAAAATTTAGCCCAAAACAGTGCCTTAATTGCTCAAATAAAATAAGTGCATAGGCCCCATCATCATGAACCCAACACAATCTCTTGAATGGGTTCAAACCGACATCGGATGAGTGAGATATCGCTATCCGGTTCTCAGAATGGTCAAATAGGCAAAAAATGCTGGATTTGTACAAATTCCATATACCGACGCGGGCGTAGGCCGACATTTGATGTGAGGCCGAATGTACACCTGAGGTGGCAGCTTGACATGGCATATTGATGGTGGTGGACACATGAATCCAATAGACCGCTGGACGCGGGTAATGATTGTGAAATGGTCATACACGCGCTCCAGTGTTTGGCTGCTTACGCGTACCGCTGTTTTGGCTTGTTTTTAAAATTATTATGAGTCCATGGGATCGAACCCCAAATCTCCACCACAATGCAAATTCTGCCCTGCCAACACACCACACTATGTTACTTTGTTATATATATGGTTTTAAATTTATTTTAAATTTTGAATTTTAATAAAAGTTTAAGAATCTGACAGGTTGGGCTAAGCCCCACTCGCTCACATACACATAACCATACGCACTTCACCCCGCACGGTTTTTCAAAATGGATTTGGGATTCATGCATTTGTCTTTGAAACGCCTCCCAACCCCTTTATACTTCCACATGTCACTTCCACCACATTAAATGAAGTACGGAAACCGCATTCCCTTGTGCGGGAAACAAGGTCACGGGATTTATGTGCCCAACACCTCCTAATTTGTGGGCTAAAAATTTAACCATCCAACCGCTTGAGTGGTTTTGCTACATGTTCCCGTAGCTTCTAGGTTTTTAGCACTAAAATGAGTGCATAGGGTTAGGGTAGGATGCACAAAGGCATTTTGGCTAACCAGAGACAACAAGCTTGAAGGAGGGAAATGGTAGGAAGCCTATCTTCCTCATTTTGGCCAAATGAGGGTGTCGAAAAAAATCCCAGCCTAGGGCTCTGGGGGTTCCTAATCCATTGGCACTATTTTTTAAAGGCATTTGAAGACTTATTTGGCAGGTTTTTAACCATTGTCATAGAGCTTCGTGAGCTTGAATCCCCATTGATATAAGGTTATGTCGATGAGTCCAAGTCTATTTTCTATGATTGAATAGTCATTTTTGGCTAATTAATATGGATTTGAAACCTATCCCAAAGTGTTTCAGATCCATTTGAGGACTTTGCAGGTGTTTTTTCCACAATGAAACTCAGGGAAGCTCAAGGCCACAAATAGAAGAGGTCATGCCCAGATGAGCCATGGTCCGCTTTCTCGTAGTTCTATTAGTCATTTTGGGGTTTTTATATATCCCCGAGCCCAATGGTACAGCCTAAATCCATTGGAGTTGAGCAAATTGTTTGTAAAAGACCTCACAATCTAATCCCAGAGAGCCTAGTCCTTTGAAGGAGGCTCAAGGAGATGTAGCCCATTTAGTGAACTCTTTATCATCTTGTTATTGTTGTGAGTTTGTTGGTTTATTTGATGCAAATTATGTTTGTTGTGTGTTTATTTAAACTAATACATTTAACCATTAAAATTAGTCACACATAAACACCAAGAAGATGCATAAACTTGGCATTGATAATTTTATCTCTTGCATAAATAAGACATTGAGCAAGGTCCTTAAAAGTTTTATTTTAATGGAGTAGATGGTGCTTACATAGAAAAAAAAGTCACTCTCTATTTTCAGATCAGGTGGTATCGGAGCATAGGTTTGTTTTGCTCACATGATTTCCATTGATAGCTAGAGTTTTAACTGTTGGTATTTGTGCAAGTTTCGTGTTGAAGTTTGATATCTGCAAGGATGGAGGAAGCTTCAACATTGATAGTTCTCATACATCTCATTATCCAAGTTCTTTGACAAAGAGATGTTGTAGCAGCTTCAGAACCATGAGAGATATGGTACAAGAGTTGGGAAGATAGAGAAGAGAGCATTGTCCCCTCAAGATGCTTGATTACCATGAAGGAGGAGAAAGACCAACATCTTGAAAAGTTGCATGAGATGGAGACTCAACTCCATGAGGCTAAGGACACCCTTACCAAGCATGTGCATGAACATGAGGTATAAAATGTTATTTATCTTCAAATTCCTCAAGATGAATGCTTTGGTGTATTTGAAAATCAAACTAGGAGGAATAGGGTCCAATTTATTGTTAAAGATGGGCTATGAAGGTAGAGTATTAGGCACATGCACCAAGGCATTGTTGAGCCTATTGTTGTTGTAGAGAGACCTAAGTATTGTGGTTTTGGATATGAACAGAAAGATGGATTATATTCTAAAGTTGAGGAGACAAGGAAAAAGTTCAGAACAAATTTTGTTTCAAGTTAACCTCACATGCAAAGGGTGTGTTCAAGATGAATGCAAAATGTAAGGAAACAAGAGAGTTGTGAAAACCATGAGGACAAGAACAGATTTGTTATCCTTCACCACCCCGCTTCAAGAAGGCTATAAGGTGAATGTTCAAGAACTTTTGTTGTAAGTTCAATCTCCTCAAGCATGCAAAGCATGTGTTCAAGATGAATGAAAATGTGTGAAACTAAAGAGTTGTGACAGCGATGAGAACAAGAACAATGTTATTCAAAGGATAGCTTGTAACTCTTCAAATTCAATTCCTCAAAGAGGCTTATAAAGGTAACGTCTGCTGTATCTTTCTGATTTCCACCGGGGCTTGATTTTGATTATGTTAAGCAAGATAAATTTGCATGTAAAATGGAAGAAAAAGTCCATGTACATATTGTGGTTTATATAACCATCATGTTTCAAAATGTTGGAAAAGATTGACCACTTTCAGGAAACTTTCCAAGCAAAGACAACTTGAAAAGAGGATACAAAAGATTTGCACTCATTGCCAGAAGAGGGGTCATCTCATTGGCCAATGTTGGACATTGCATCCAACCACCCATCCACAACACAAGAATAAAATGGATAAAGAGTTTGGCAAGAATGGAAGAGGAGATTCCATCATCGATGTGAGTCAAGATGATTCACAAGAAGACGATTTTCAGTGGAAAAAGTCACCATTGAATTGGCTTGGTAAGAAATGGTTAGATTTCTTGAGCAAGTAAGGATTGCATTTCTTTGTTTGTAGATGCATATTTCAGCCTTATGTATGCATTTATGTTGAGTGTATGACAAGTACAACTTGTATGATGCAAGTTGTATGTGAATGCAATTCGTTTGAAGGCATTCTTGTTTTGTTGCACAACTTCGACAGGAGGGTGTAAAACAGATGGGTATGATACTCACTTGTTACAACCATATATCTTTTTCATATTAAGCTCTTATGTACCCACATGTTTTGGGTTTATGTACTTATTTTTATACTTGAAGGAGAGTTGAAGAGCTATGCACATGCATGTGTTTTTTTGTGTGTGTAAACAGTGAACTTGGTGATAGTTTATCCTAAATGACTCATGATTGTAACATGATTGTGTATCATGAATGTCGACTTGTCATTTTGGGATGGTCAATATGTTTCAAATGAGTCTTGACTTGTGTCGATGTTGGCTTGACGACTATGTTGTGTCGATCATGTTTTTCGACTTATGTCTAGTCGATGGTGTTTGTTGGCTTGTAAGTCGATTTTGAGTACACCAAGATGCAGGAAAACGCCATGTGCTTTGATGAAGTACAAGATGCGACCGTTTGCTTGAAGAGAAAAAAGAATTTGTTGGCATCATTTTCAGTCTTGTGTAAATTTGTTTTCAAGATTAGTGGTTTTCTTGGTCTGTGACAAGATGTCACAGGAAAGTTTTTGCAGCCATTGGAGAGCGGATTGTTTTGACGCCAAAGAGTTCACAGGAGGGACTTGATTCTCAGTGGGAAGGCTGGCAGTCTTCCAAGCACAAAGAGAACATTGGGTCAGCAACAACCAGAGAACAGTGGTTGAGGGACATAGCCAGTTACAGTGCAAGGCATGTCAAGGTATCCAGGTGATTGTCAAAAAGACTTTTTCAAGTAGAATCAGTTGATAGAACTTGGAAGCAGAAGAGTATTGAAGCTCAGGTAGATAATCATAAGCTTTTGTGGGTCCAAAAGCCTTTAAGTGGGAAAGTGTGATCAGAATCTGGACCAGGGATCAAAATTTAGCCCAAAAATGAAAGTGCTCGGAATCACTTCAAATTGAATGGGTACATAGCCCTCGTTGTCACGAACCCAACGCAACTCGAACTGGTTCAAATGAACATCGGATGAGTGAGATATCACGATCTGTTTGAATTGCCAAACAAGCAAAAACAAATTGTTGACTATACAGTCCATACAGTCCGTACAACTGACATGGCAGAGGTCGTACACCTAACGTGGCATGTCCATACGCTGAGGTGGCATTTGAAGTGGTAGGCATTGATGGTAGGACATGTGAATGAATAGACTATTGACATGTGGCATGATCGTGGTGAATGGTTTGGTGCCACGTGGCACCATGTTTTAGTTGTTTAAAATTATTATAGAGTCTGTGGGGATCGAACCTCGGATCTCCACCACAATGAAAAGTATTTGCAAAGTCCGCCCTGCCAATGCACCACACTATGTTACTTGTTATATATATGGTTTTAAATTTATTTAAATTTGAATTGAATTAAAGTTTGGGCACGGACAGGGCTGGGGCTAAGCCCCAACCCCCGTTCACATACACATAACCATACGACCACCCATGCACGTTTTTCAAATGGATTTTGGATTCGCGCGGATTTTTTTTTTAAAACGGTCGTCCAACCTTTGCGCGCGCTACATGTCACGACCACAACAAGCATGCAAACGTAGCCCTTTTTGTGCAGGAAATTAGGTCACATGATCCATGCGCCCAACACCTCCGACTTTGGGGGCCAAAAATTCGTTAACCATCCTATAGCTTGTACAGTTTTGCGGTTATGCACCCGGTGCTAGGTTTTAGCATGGAAATGAGCACAAAGGCTAGGTAGGATGCACAAAGGTGCATTTTGGTGAACCAGAGACAACAAGCTTGAAGGAGGGAAATGGCAGGAGGCCTATCTTATTCATTTTTTGGCCAAATGAGGTGCCAAAAAAGCCCAGCTAGGGGTTTTGGGATGTTCTGAATCCATTGGCACTATTTTAAAAGGAATTTGAATACTTATTTTGCATTTTTTTCACCATTGAAGTTTCAGAGAGCTATAGGGAGCTTGACGCCCTCATTGATGGAGGTCATGCTCAGATGAGTCCAAGTCTATTTTCTGTGATTGAATAGTCATTTTTGACTAATTTTTATGCTCTGAACACATTGGTATAGGTTTTAGATCCATTTGAGGACTTTTACAGGTGTTTTTTCCACAAGGAAGCTCAGGGAAGCTCAAGGCCACATGTAGAAGAGGTCATGCCCGGATGAGCCATGGTCTGTTTTCAGAGTTCTATTAGTCATTTTTGGGGTTTTTATGTATTCTGAACCCAATGGTACAGTCTATAAATCCATTGGAGTTGAGCAGCAGCTTGTAAAAGAATCTTTGACAAACTAATCCTAGAGAGCCTAGTCCTTTGAAAGAGGCTCAAGGAGATGTAGCCCAGTTGGGGGTGAACTCCTTTATCATCTTGTTATCGTTGTGGGTTTGTTGGTTTATTTTCTGCAATTTATGTTTGTTGTGTGTTTATTTAAATCACATATTTAACCATTAAAAATTCCTCACACATAAACACCAAGAAGATGCATAAACTTGGCACATAATTTATCTTGCATAAATAAGACATTGAGCAAGGTCCTGAAAAGTTTTATTTTAATGGAGTAGAGGGTGCTTGCATAGCAAAACAAGTCATCCCCCTATTTTCATATCATCATGCAACTGTCTTGATATATCTGAAGGGTACCTCCCAACCAGTTCATCAACAAAATTTGGTTGCACAAAACCCTATCCCTCCATAAGGATACGACCCAGGTCATTCCCACCATGGGGATGCTTCCACAAGCACCTCTGAGGTTTACATGTTTAAGACAATTAATGTCACCACTCGTGTAAATACCTATGATAGTCCTCCAGGTGATCAGAGTAAATGGAAGGTTGTCGAACAACCTTCTAACTCTAGTCCTCCTCTATTTTCCAATCCTCTTCATATTGAGAAGCTGATTTATGACACAGCATTGCGCCCACCCAAGAGCATAATTCAAAAAGCAACTTTTAATCCCAATGCTCGCGCTATCCAAAACTACAACATATTTGAATATTTGGCACAATTGCCTTGCGTTATGTCCACCCTTGAATATCTACAACACTATCCAGTCAACGTAGAACCCTTTTGTCAACCATTGGAGCCATGGATCCCGACGAGTCGAGCCTGATTACGTTTAATTTGGATTAATTTAATGAGAGAGTCTCCCACCACTTAGCATTCCAAATTCAAGTTTTGGTTTGTGGAAAGAAAATCCATCGTACTGTATTGGATGCGGGATCCTCGACTTGTTTCATGTATTTTCATTTTTGGAGATCCATTGGTTCTCCTACACTTACCCTGCCCCCTACCACCCTGAAAGCATTTTATGGACATGGTTTCAAATTTCATGGACTCTTGAAATATTTTGTTGTGACTTTGAAGGGTAAATTTTTTTCTATTGATATCGAATTAGTTGAGGCACCCCTGGATTATAATTTGTTACTTGGTCGTAGTTGGTTCTATGCAATGACTGTCATCGTATATTTGGTGTTTTGTATCTTACGATTTCCCCATCAAGGAAATATTATCATTGTTGACCAACTCGAGTATACAACTCCAGATCTCAACAATGTCGCAACAAATCATGTCCCTTTTCTAGGACATAATAATTTTGAGAGTGTAGGTGTAGGTCTTCTCAAGGACTCCTCGCTCGTGGGAGTTTTTCCTTTGCCTGCTCCTCCCACCGCGCAGGTTTCCACCTTAAACATGATTTCGACTCAGGTAAGAAAATAATTCGATTCACCTCATCCTTTGGTAGTACCTGGTCTCAATGAGCATAGTTCATTGTTTGTGTCAAGCTCATTAAAAAATGAAACAGACCCCCTCCATTACAATCGATTCTCACTCTGGATGGAGTACTTGAACCTTCTTTTCCTCCACCTAGTGAAAATGTTCCCATTAGTAGCTAGAAACCTAAATGAGGAAATAAGAAGAGTCTTTGGAGGAAACGACGCTTAGGGGGTAGTTCTCCAGTCTCTAGACATCATGCTGGAGAAAAACCACCAACTTCTGCCAAAGAATATTGGGGAAAACTACCTCTAGAGAGACACGTGGCTAGGAGTGATCCTCGTTCGAAGGTCATTCCCATCGTAACATAGTAGTATTTTTCTAGAACGAGCTTAGTCTTTGTTCCTTCATGTTCCCGTAAATACATGAGAATAAATTATCGATCTTAGTATTTGTTTTTTCTCATGCTCGTAAATACATGAGAATGTAACCGAGTATACTTTTATAACTTTTTCAGACTCGTAAAGGTTATACCAAAAAGGAACCCCTTGGAGTCTCCTTTAAGCTCTTTTCAAACTCTCTAAACATGAAAATATTGTCGAGTGATCTTGCTTCCTTTCACACTCGTTAAAAGGTTTGAAAGGGTGTCTTTCGAGTGATAATTTATCTCTTTTTCAGCCTTGCGAGACTAATTACAAAAATGGAACACTCTAATCAAGCATGATTAGAAGAGTTCCCCCCTATATTTTTTTATACTTTTTCGGACTTTGGAGACTAAAAATCATGAAAAAGGACAACCTTGGAGTCACCTTTAAGTTCTTTTCAGACTCTCTAAACATGAAAAACCACCTAGTTTTCCTTCTCTAGACTCGCTGAACTACACATTGAAGGGCCCATCTAGGGACGAACCCTTACTTCTTCCAGTTTGTTAAACAAAGGAAGAGGGATTTACCAAAGGTGATTTATATCTAGCATCTATTATCCTCCTCGAGCTCGTTAAATTAGAAAGAGGTACTCATCTATCTGGATGGGGGAATAATTGAAGGAAGTGGGTAAAGTTTCTTGAAAACATTTTATAAATAGATTTTACATTCACCCTTGAACACGACACTTGTTTTAACCTCCACACTGAACACTTGGATAATCTGCTAAACCTCTGCACTGAACCAATCCTATGAGTCTTTTCGCTCCTTTGAGTGATTCGAAGAATGTCACAGCACCTGTTGAATTATGTTTTTGTCAATTCTGAGTTTATGCTGTCAAGTCCTATGTCGTGCCTCAGCTCTCAAGGGAAGTATCCACCTCGAGATTCAGTCATCTACAAAATTACTATTTTTCATTTCCCTGTGTTAGTCCATACTCATTCGATTCATCATCTTACAGGACTTTCCTATGTCAGTTCTGTGTCGATGATGGGGGATACATCAAGGCCCTCCTTCGACGATTTTGTTCCTGTTGAATTCAACACATCATCTGGAAATTAGAATTAGAAACCACTTAGTACCTTGGAACCTACATGCCTCAATGGCAGGCCTCTTTGCCTCCGACAATATATTTACATCATTGACCTCTAATCAGATGATTCCATGAATGTTCAATCTCAACTCATTTATTCACATTTGATGGAATATACTAGGGTACCTTGGGATTCATTGACATCATTGGTGATTTCCCTCACACTTGTTAACGATATACATCAATGACCGGTAATCAAATGGTTTCTACCATGTTCAACATCAAACCATCTATTCTCATGGATATATTCATACCACATTTGGATTGGGATGAAGACCCTGGGTTGAGAATTCACTCTATTATCTTCTTTACCCAGACTACGAAGGAGATAATTTGATCATACTTATACATATATGTTTTCACATAGATCCACGTTGTATTCGTCTATGGCTATTTTTTATCATCTCATATCTCCACTATGTGCTTTTCATGGCTACGATTAGTTCATGTAATAGAGGTATGGATCGACATTGTATCTCTAGTGGCTATACCCTTAGTGAATAACATCATGGATCCACAATGTATTTATTGGCAGCCATACTTTGAGTCATTTATACTCCGAGCATAGATATGCCTGCCTCACGAATGGAAAAAATATTAACATTGTTTGATGGTTGTCTGCAGCTTCTACCAGGTTCCCTGACTCCATACCCTTTCTTTGAAGAATCTACGAATTGTTTCTACCATCATCTTTCATCTTTTGTCTTCACACTTTCGAGGGAAATCTGTTACACATCAACATTCCTCAATTTGATAATGTCACATTCTTATTGTCGTAAGTGTCGCACTTTTGTTGCAAGTGTTGTAAGTGTCTCTTTCTCATCATGTAAGTGTCGCATCACGAATGACACCATGAAAACACTTGATACAACCAATAAAACATGTTAGAAGAAGAAACCCTATCATTTGACAGTCAAAGAAAAGTGTTTTTTTATGAGAATTGGTCATCTTGACAACTTTTGGAAGATCAACGCTCCCCTTCTCATATGCAAGGAGTGCTAGCGCTCATTTCCTATATTTGAGGGAGTGTTGTATCACTCTGTTTCCCATTCTAAGGGAGTGTCGAATTGGTTGAGCAAATCTTGGAAGAAATCCTCCTTTTCTTTAAAGACAACTATGGATGGATCGAGTTGGTTCAACTTGAATATAACCCTCAGGTTGCATCTAAGGAAGATATCACAACTGATGGATTCATATCCTCAACTAATCCCAAATATAAACAAGGTGGTTGATCCTCTCAAAGCCTATAAATGGAGGCATTCTCATGGTGAACAAGGAGGAAAATAATCATCAAAAGCATTGTCATTCTGATCGTGGATCTTTCGAGCAAGGGGTTGGATGAGGAGGACTTGGAGAGTTTGTTGCAACACTATCCATGATTGTATGTATCCCTTTAAATTTCTCATCAATATATTTGTCATATTCCCTTAAATATTGTGTAATCACGAATGTGCTTGTCGATCTTTGTAGATGAATTTGTTTAATATAATCTTGTAGAGTATGAGTTCTTCATTTTCTTTTTTTTCCATTGCATTGCAGGTATCAAGTTGTGCTAAGGAGTTTGGATATCAAACTCAGATTGGAAGCAACGAGTAAAAACATTGAAACAAGGTGCATCACACTCTTTCTCCCTAACTCTCTTTCTAATTAGTTAAACTGAATTCAAAGGGATGTTAGTGTCCATTTGTCTTTTTCTGTCTTGGTATTAGGGGTATAGAATCCAAGGGATAATTCACCTATCCGGAGGGCAATTATTCCATAACAAAAGTACACCCTCTGTCTTTCTTTATCAGAAAATAACATCATGACAGATAATTATTTTGAGAACAACTCTTTCCACAATGTATTACCTTATCTGTACATTGACACCCTTTATGATGAATGGATCTTCACTACTTCAAACATTAAATATTTCCCTCTTGTTCCTTCATTCCACTCTAATTAGAATCAATAGATTTCTTGTAATATTTTCCTTCGCCCGTAGCTTTTCTCTTCTTGGTTTCCCAAGCCTTCATGGTTGCATCTAGACTCCTAACTTATCATTTTTTAGTCTTGGCCTTTGATTATCATCATAACACTCTGGCCTTGAGTACGTCTTTTTATCTTTAACCAAAATTTCAATCCTCTCACATGTTATGAATACCATCTCTCCACACTTCCTTGGTCTCAGCTTCATACATACCCATTACTCATGTTTTATCATGAAACATGTATGATCTCTTTATTTCTCATCTTCCACAATTGATATGCATATTTTTCATCTCCAAGTATTTTCCAAATCATATCTCAATGGGAAGTCTTCTATATTACACACAGAGTATAGTCATCTTTAGTTGGCATCTTCCTCAAGCATTCATTCCACATTTTGAAGAACTGACCCTACCCTCTTACTCATACCTGAAGATGTCACTTTGCTAATGACAATTTTGTACGCTTTATCATAAACCTTAATCTCTCCTTGCAACAAATTTATTATAAAAGAGAAAAATTCAAAAATTTATAGTTACAACAAGAATACAACCACAATATACAATTATGGTAACACATGCACAATTTTTTTTTTTTTTTGCTCCTTCATGGTTACCATAATTCTTCTTTCTAACTTCCTGTGAATTTTGTTTCTCATTTCACAATTCTGGTTGATTACATGGACTTATCATTCCAATACCTTTCCAATGACTATTTTCTTGCTCAATTCTGAGTCTTGAGCGGAAAGTTGTGGTCTTCTGAAAATTGCCCATTAATTCCTTTTGTCCACACTTAAACTAGGTGCAAATCTGAACTATAATTATGCATTTTGCACCTGCTCCATTGGATTTTTGGTAGGATCCCAATTTGGTTTCTTCATATATATATTATGGTCTGTCTATCCAAGTTTCACCTCTTTCTAGGTTCTCGTTTGCTACATACAGTATGTTGAAGTTTCAGGCCAATTAGTGTTTTTGGCCTTGAATGCTACATGTACCTTTTATGCCCTCTTAAATTTTTTTAACATACCCAAATTTTTAATTCATCTCCATGATTGTTTGTTATGGTTCAAGAGATTTCCATAGACTTCTCTTGTGCCTCAATCTGATTCTGGAGTAGGAATTCATGGCATTCAGAAGTTAACCGGGCTTAAAATTTACTCTCCATTGTTTGAGTTGTAAATCACTCATCCTAACTACGTTTGACGAATGGGATACACCATTAGAAACATATCCCCAATATTCTTCATTTTATATACAAAAAATCCAAATTGGGTGCATTTGTTTTTAGTTTCTAGAAACATTGTTTAGAGCCTCAAAAATTCCCTACAAAAAGATGACCTTCAAACAATACAAAAATTTCGTGGAAAATAACATGTTTTATGTTGTTGTAGACCGCTAAACCGACTTCCTGCACACCACTTCTAAATTATACACCCATATTTAGCATGTGCAATACCAAAATGTAGCGCATGCACAATGCATCCATATCCAGTGTCCACCACTTCTCTATCATGTGCCAATATCTACTGCGCACAACTTTTGTGTCGCATGCCAACACCTAATGTGTATAATTTTTTTGTTATGCAGTAATACCTATTACGCACAACTTTTGTGTCATGTGCCAATACCTACTGCACACAAATTTTGTGTCGTGCACCAATATTTTGCATGCATCACACTCTCCGCACTACACGATGCCAAGTTTTAGTGTGCTCACACCACGCACCAATACTCTTGTGACACCATGTTTCCCCCAATTTGTAAATATAACTATATGGGCCAAGGAACTATGGAAAACTTAAAAGTGTGAATGTTTGATTTGATGGACCTTGTGTAGAAGGCCGATGAATGTAAATTCTGTTATTTTAATAGAAAATGGTTACGTGTTGCATGACTGCTAAAAGAGGGGATGTTCTAAGAGAGACCATGAAATGTTGTGAAAGGTGGTGGAGGGGACCAGGAATGGTTGCGTTAACCTCCACCGAACCAGTACCATGCTGGAATTAATTGCTCAGATCATAACAACCCTCTGACCCAGGAATGAATTACAGTCAGGCTGGTAGGTGGGAAGGCCTCCCCAAGAGTTAATGATAGGATGGGGTAGACTGCCCATCCATAAGGCTTCCAGACCTGACCACGGACTGGGAATTTGATCCACACACAATCTTGTCGAGGAAGGAAAGAGAGGAAGTGTGGTGGGTAGAGGGAGACCTATGGAGAAAAATGTAGAGATGAGAGAGGAAGCTCTCGGGTCTGACGAAGGACTGAAATAGGAAAAACAAGTTATGATCACAGAAAATAGAGATTGACCCAGGAGAAGGAGATTAACCTTCATCCTTATCTATTTTTGTATTGGGATAAGGAGAGTAACCTTCATCCCTAACTTTCATTGAGATGGAAGTAAGAGATTGAATCTCAAAGCATCGTGGTTTAAGCTCAGGGGTGTCCAGTGATAAATCCATTAGGAGTGACTAAGCCTATGGTTGGGTGGAAACAAGCACCCCTTTCAGCAGTTGCATCACACTATACGATTATGATAAGTGTTTTCTTTCCCTATGCTTTGAATTGTAAATAATGGATGTATGCGAGTATTTATATGTCTATAAAGGGTTCTTTATCTGTATTAAATGATCAATTTATGAATATGTCCTCATTCCCTTGAGAACCTATAGTTTTTCTTGATTTTCCATACGTCCCTTTTTAGTCACTCGAAGGCACTTTCCCAGGGATCTACATCACCATTCCAGAGTTGGAGGAAGCCTCTTGGCATAGCTACTGTCTTGGTAAACTCACAAGTTACCTTGCCTTGGCTTAGATCTTAAAGGCCTACAAGTTTGGAAGGTGTTTTCCTTTAGACCAGTAGTCTAGGAGACTTTGAACTTACACCTAATTCCTTAACTGAAGACCCGACTAAGAGAGAGGATCATAGCCCAAGAGTTATCAGAAGATCCAGGTGACCTGGGTCTAGGAACCTTGGAGCTTGAAGCTCCAAGATGTCAAATTGTTGCGATCGTCGATCTATGAATGGAGATCGGGGGTGGGGATTCATTACGGAGCACAAAGGTGAAAGTAGTGGACGTGCTAGTTTGTAGCCCACAATTCACCATTGTCGTTGATCTTGTCGGCTAGAAGATCACCGACTCTGATTCGACCAAGTTGGGTGAGTACTTCTAGATTGTAGAGGTTGAGCTCTCTAATAAAGAGCATGCACATTGGGTCCCCGCAATTGCTGTGAACCATCGATCGACGGACACCTTGGTATCGGTCAGATCATGACTTCCATATCCTAAATATTTATGAGATGGGTGGTTGTGATTCCTTTTGGAAATTCGCAGAGTAACGGAGTCCCTCGGCACTGTCAGTCTGAGAGAATTGAAAATCTCAGAAGAGATAACATTTTCAAGAGAAAAGGCAGGACCTGAGATAGCCAAACTCGCTGGAGGACAAAGGCTGAGGTCGTTGGACATATATCAAACTCTCCCAAGTCAGAAGACATCAAAATATCATAAGGAGGAGTGACAGCAACTGTCAGATCAGTTGCGAGGAGAAGTGAGTTGGGCTTGTTCATTTCCATGGGGGACAAGTGATGCCAAATCCATAACTCTTGAGAGAGAGATTGTGGTCAAGGAGAGAGCGGAATCGCCGAAGACCCAAAGTTAATCCCAACCATTGATCGCCAAGAGACATGCATCAATGGATCAGTAACTCTGAAGAATTCACTTCGAGATTTTTAGATTGAGAGTTGAAACTCGCAAAGCCTGGAGAGCTGGAGTCTTGAGGTAAATCCCAATCTTCAGATCGAAAGGGAACATGTGGAATAGATCCATTGTCCTCGGGTGAAAGTAAAGTTCAATTTTTGAGGTTCCCGAGTCCCAGAGAGCCGAAGGAGATCTGAACCGTCAGACCCAGAGGGACACATGACACCAGATCATAGACTTTGAAGAAACCACTTCAAGGTTTTCAGATTTATATTTGAAACTCCTGAAGCCCAAAGTGTCGAAGTACCGAAGCGTCGAAGTGCCGAAGATCCAAAGAGCCTAAGTACCAAAGCGCCAAAGTGTCAAAGAGCCGAAGGGCTACATAGCCAAAGATACGAATGGATGAAGGGACGATGTGATGAAGAGACAAAGAGATATGGACCATCAGATCCACAGGGAAAGTGGCATGAATCTATGGATTCCTGGTAAATACCCGAAGTAAATGTTAGTCGTCAGATCGTCTGAAGTAGATCTGAAATGTCAGATCTAGAGGACAGGTGGCGTTAATCTATGGATTCTAGGTAAAGACTCGAAGTAGACGTCAACCGTCAGATCATCCGAAGTATATATAAATCGTCTGATCCAAAGGACAGGTGGCGTGAATCTATGGATTCCGGGTGAAGACTCGTTGCAAACGTCGACCACCGGATCGCCTGAAGTAGATATGAACCGTTAGATCCAGAGGGAAGGTGGCATGAATATATGGATTCTAGGTGAAGACCCAAAGTACGTTAACTATTAGATCATCTGAAGTAGATGTGAACCATCATATCTAGAGGACAGGTGGTGTGAATCTATGGATTTCGGGTAAAGACCCAAAGTAAGTTTCAATTGTCCGATTGAAGAGGACACATGAAAAAAATCCGCATACTTCGAAAGGAGTAAAAGTTGAGACTTGAGATTTCTAAATTCCATAGACATGAAGGGACAACAAATGTTGATACAAAGGGAGACACACGTCAGTATATTATTAACTTCGTATAAAATTCATTGGAGGATGACGATAGTTGAGATTTGAGATTTTCGAAGTCTAGAAATCTGAAGCAATGAGAGCCATCAATGTGAAGGAGGACACGCAGTGACAGATCTAGAACTCCAGAGGAAAACGGAGGAGGAAAAGTCCAAAGACACGTAGAATATATTGATCGATGATCAAGAAGGGATTCATAGGACCGTTGATATGGTTGAGGAGGCCAAAGTCCCAAAGCGAGAGCACAACCATTGATTGGGGAGATACGTGTTAGTAGATATTCCATTCTAGAAGATAGCTAGTCAAAGGAAGCAGAAGTTTGAGAATTGAAATTCCAGAAGGTCGAACTTGTTGAGGGAATCGTAGATTCACTTCTGTAGTGACAAGTGTCAGCATATATTCCACTCCAGAAGATATCTACTGAGGAGGTAGCGAGAATCTGAGAGTTGAAACTCATGAAGGCAGGAGAGCTAGAACCAATCATAACCATCGATTGGGAAGGGAGCTACATGTCAAAGGATTGGTAGGTCTGGGAAGGCCTATGAAAGACATGAAAGGAGGAAAGATAGCAGTCGTTAATCATGGATCATCATTGAAAGAAAGAGATCGACATCCGGGAAGAATTGTGGGGCTAGAACATGCTTGGGTCTTAATTCTCCTTGAGCGGGCCACAATTGAAACCATGGTATTGGCAAAGGCATACATGGTGCTTTGTAGTAAATTGTGGGGAGAAAAGTGGGTTTGTTTAAAACCACCGTTAGACGTTCCCACAATCGCATATCTTCCAAAGGGTCATAGCCCAGGGTCATATGAAGGAGGGGGTTAACAGAAAAAGTAGCTAGCATATGAAATTCTAAATTTCAAAAGTGCGCAAACGGAGGTCGCGGGTATCCTTAGCCCTGCACCTTGTAGTCAAAATTTTATGTGCTTAATTAAAGAACAAGATCATCAAGGTCTCAGAGAGTTGTTTGGATCTAGAACCAGAGATCCTTGATCGAAAGGCCGAGCTGGTTCCCCGATTGTCCAAATTAGAACCCATAGAGAGAGAGGATTTGTTTCTATAAGGAGGATGAAACTTTTTATTTTATATTACCCTGTCGTGGGTGTGTTACAAATTGGTATCAAAGCACGGTTACAACACTTGGCCTGCTTGGGCTCATGGATGAGTCACTTAAAAACTCTATTTGGAGTACTTTTAGAAGAGTGACACTCTACCTTACCTCCTTAAAAAGTTTGGTTAAAAATGTTATTAGAGAAAATAATAAAACTTTCTACTGTGTGTATGCATTTAAGAAATTGAATCATGTATTGTTCATGAAATAATAGACTGATAGCTAACAATAAGTGTTTTTTTCAACACTCAAGCAGTCGGTAAATCACAAGAAAACTTCAAGACTAAAGGATGGTGACATGTCATGAAGTGGGGGATGGCTCCCACAATAGAGACAAAGAATATGATGAAAGGAGGGCAGTGGAAACCCCTCTGGACCTAGCTGAAACTATGAGGAGCCTCAAGGCCGAATTACAGAGTTGCAAGGATGACAATGAGAGATTGATAAAGGAGCAAGAAAAATAAACAGAAATTAATGCAGTCTTGCTGCAAAGCTTATCCGACATACAGAGGAAACTACAGCATGAACCCGCAACCAGTCATGTGGACCGATGACATAAGAAGAGAAGTCAAAGTCCACCCGAGATCTAAAAACATGACTCCATAAGTGACCACATTGGCATAAGTACCTTGAATAAGGCCCATCCTGGAGGCAAGGGAAACCCATTGGTAGATTCCTTGGGAAAGGAAACTGGCAACTCTGAAGGATCTTCTACTAGTAGAGCCAGTTCACATTCTTAGAGGAAATGAATGAAGAAAAAGCATTACAAACATCATGATCCTGAGGAATTCAAGAAATCCAAACCACCCTCTTCCAATGGAGAAATTAAGAAGGGAGAAGAGGTGGAAGCTTGGCTGCTTAGTTTAAATAAGTACTTCAGAGTCCATGACTACTCTAAAAACTTAAAGGCTCGAATAGTCGTCTTCAACCTGAATGGAAAGGCTTCCATATGGAGGGAAGACATTAGAAATGTGAAAGGAGTCCATGAGAAGGACTTGTCATGGAAACAGTTCGAGAAATACTTTAGGAAGCAATATCTGTCAAAGAAATACTTGGATGGGAAGACTAAGGAATTATATGAGCTCTGGCTGGGGCAACTCACCATAGATGAATTTTTCAATAAATTTCTTGAACTACTTAGGTATATACCCTACATAAAATATGATATGTATAAATACAGTGGTTCATTAGTGGGTTACCTCATACCTATCGGGACATAATTACATTCGAAAAACCAAATACCTTAGAAGAAACTATCCAAAAGGTGAGGTATTGTTATGAACATTTTGGGAATAAGACAAGACCTCATGAGGAATGGAAGAAGCTGAGTAGTTTGGGATTCCAGAAGAAGGGGTTTAGATCCTCAAGATTCAAGAACTATAGAAAATATTCTAGAAGGATCCTTCCTACTAGAAGTGTATATCAACAAAATTTCCCCTCTCAAACTGGAAATAAAACTTTTAAGACAACCCCAGGAAAGACTGATAACCTAAAGAAGGAACCCTTAAAATGTTGGGGTTGTGGAGAAGATCATAAATTGAGGGATTGTCCACACAGACAATAGAACAGTAAAAAAGTCTACAACATCCAAGAAGATATCGCTATCAATGATGTGGCTAGGAGCATGCTATGAATATATGGAGCCTAGGACAATAATCCAGCCGGCCACCAAGCTTCAGTAGTGGAGATGGAAGGTATGATCGATGACCATCTAGTTTCTATTGTAATTGACCCAGGTTCTAATTCGAGTTATGTGGCCCCTTAGACTATTGATAAGTGTAAAATGAAACCAATTAGACATGTTAAAACATGGTTGGTGCAATTATCCATTGGGACCAAAAGAAAAGTGGTAGAGGTCATACCACCCTGTCAATTCATCATGGGTGGATTTCCCACCCGAGTGACCCTTAACATACTTCCCCTGGGATCTTATGACTTGTTGATTGGTAAGGATTGTTTGGATGCTTACAAAACTAAATTGGATTGTTATCATAAAAATTTACAATGTGTATATGAAGAATTGAGAAATATGACCCTCCAAGGGATTCAGAAGCCTGTCTCAGTGAGGAAAATATCAACCCTTCAAATGAAAAAGTATTGTAGAAAGGGGTGTTCCTTATATGCCATACAGGTATTGGAATCTGTTGAGGATGACCAACCAAAACTAGAGGACCACTCCATATTAAGATAATACAAGGACGTGTTCCCATAGGAAGTACCAGGTCTACCTCCGAGAAGGGATATTGACTTCTCGATAGAACTTACACCGGGAGTGGTACCAACATCTAAAACGCCATACAGGATGAGCAGGCTAGAGATGGTTGAGTTCAAGCTACAAATAATGGAGATGATGGACAAAGGCTACATCCTACCCAGTGAATCTCCATGGGGAGCATCCGTCTTTTTTGTGAAAAAGAAAGATGGCACACTCCGACTATGCATAGATTACAAACAACTCAATAAGACAACCATAAAGAAGAAGTACCCCTTACCAAGAATCAATGACCTGTTCGACCAATTGGGGGGTGCTTCCATATTCTATAAGATTGACCTAAGGTCTAGATACCACCAAGTTTGGATTAAGGATGAATACATCCACAAAATAGCCTTCAAAACAAGGTATGGTCACTATGAATTCATGGTGGTGTTGTTTGGGTTAACCAATGCCCCCGCCACTTTTATGTGCTTGATGAATAATGTACTCAACAAATTTATGGACAAATTTGTATTGGTTTTCATTGATGATATCCTAATATACTCCAAGAACAGGGAGGATCACGAAGAAAATCTTAGACTCGTACTTCAAGTACTAAGAGAGCATCAGATCTATGCTAAGTTTAGCAAGTGTGACTTCTTTTAGAAGAAATTCCCTCACCTAGGCCATGTCATTTCTAAGGAACGGGTGGTAGTGGACCCCGATAATATCAGATCTATTATGGAATGGCCTACCCCAAAGGATGTATCAGATATCAGATACTTCATGGGACTAGCAGGATACTATAGAAGGTTCATAAAAGGATTTTCCAAGATTGGTTGTCCAATCACTTCCCTTCAGAAAAAGGGGATCAAATTCATTTGGACATCAAAATGTGAAGAAATATTTCAGGAACTAAAATACCTCCTGACCCATGCATCTGTGTTGAAGATTACAGACCCGGATAATGATTTCCTCGTGTGTACAGATGCCTGCAAGGAAGGACTCGGAGGAGTCCTTATGCAAGAGGGACGTGTAATTTGTTACGCGTCCTGGAAATTAAATGAGCATGAGATCAATTATGTGACCCATGACCTAGAGTTGGCTGCCATAGTACATGCTTTAAAAATGTGGAGACACTACCTCCTGGGAAGGAGATTTGTACTTATGATAGACCATTGTGGGTTAAGGCATTTGTTTGATCAAACGAAACTCAACACGAGGAAATCTAGGTGGATGGCTCTCCTAAGCGAATTTGATTTTGAAATCATACACACAAAAAAAAAGGAAAATAGAGTGGCCAATGCCCTTAGAATAAGTATAAAATGATTCATCTGGGAAGAGTAAGCACCTATGAAATGGATGTTAGGGAAAGATTCATAAATTCACAAGAGACAAATGCATTCTTCAAGACTGTGACATCATACCTAAGACAAGAGCCTACAAGTATGAAGTATGAATGCAACTAGATGCTCAAGGAAGGGCTTCTTACTTACAGAAACAAATTGTATATTCCAAACTCTGACGAATTGAAGAGGTTCATAATGGGTGAACTACATAAGATACCATATATTGGTCACCCAGGATATCAAAAGATGATCACGACCACTAGGAAACAATTCTATTAGCCTGGGTTGAATAAGGACATAGTTAATTATCTAGATAAGTGCCTAGAATGCTAGCAACTTAAGGCATAACATCTACATCCAGCATGATTGTTACAACCCCTACCAATCCTAGAATGGAAATGGGAAACCATCTCCATGGATTTCATCACCGAATTACCAAGGTCGACCAAGAAAAATGATGTCATCATGGTCGTGGTGGAAAAATTGAGTAAGCCTACCCATTTCATCCTTGTCAAGTCAACCTGCAAGGCAATATATATTTCCAACATATTCATGAAGGAGATATTCATAGTGCATGGCATGCCCAAGGAAATTATATCTGACAGAGACACCAAATTTACTTCAAGATTTGGAAATCCCTAATAGATGGTTTTGAGACTAAATTGGTGTTCAACACAGCCTATCACCCTCAAACAGATGGACAAAAAAAAAGAGTGAACCAAATAGTAGAAGACATGCTAAGGATGCATGTAATGCACCAACCTAAGAAGTGGGAAGACTACCTACCATTGGTAGAATTTTCCTACAACAACGATTATCAAGAATCCTTGAAGATGAGCCCTCTTGAAGCCCTCTACAATAGACATTGCAATATTCCAATAAGATGGAATAATCCAGTGGACAAAATTACAATCGGACCCAACATTCTGAAAGAAATGGAACAAAAAGTAATTCAGATAAAGAAAAATCTGAAGATTGCTCAGGATAGAAATAAACTTTATGCCGATAGGAAAAGAACTCCCCAAGAGTTCAAAGCAGGAGACCATGTCTATCTCAGAGTTAGACCCAGGAGGAGTTTCCTAAGAATGGGAGCCTGTGCCAAGTTGGCACCTCGGTATTGTGGACCCTTTGAAGTCTTAGATAGAGTGGGACCTATAGCCTATAGGATAACACTTCCTCCCACTTTAAAGGAACATAATGGTTTTCATGTTTCATTATTGAATAAATATGTATGTGACGTTAATCGTATAATTGAATGGTCTGTGATCTAGCTCGAGACAGAGGGAGAATTCCTACCATAACACCAATGCATATTAGATAGGAAGGAAACCTCACTCATGAACCGAACCATTGCAAAGGTCAAGGTGCAGTGGAAACACTTTGGCCCAAATGAGGCTACGTGGGAAATGGAGGATGCCATGAGACAGGCATATCCAATATTGTTTGCTCCTATACATACATGTCATGATGAAATATTAAACATTGAGGATGATGTTCCTTTAAGGGGGAGCGAATTGTAACACCTTGTTTCCCCCAGTTTGTAAATATAACTATATGGGCCAAGGAACTATGGAAAACTTAAAAGTGTGAATGTTTGATTTGATGGACCTTGTGTAGAAGATCAATGAATGTAAATTTTGTTATTTTAATAGAAAATGGTTACATGTTGCATGACTACTAAAAGAGGATATGTGCTAAGAGAGACCACCAAATGTTGTGAAAGGTGGTGGACGAGACCAGGAATGGTTGCATTAACCTCCACCGAACCAGTACCATGCTGGAATTGATTTCTCAGATTAGAACAACCCTTTGACCCATGAATGCATTGCAGTTGTTTTGGTAGGTGGGAAGGCCTCCATAAGACTTAATGAGGGGATGGGGTAGACTGACCATCCGTAAGGCTTCCATACCTGACCACAGACTAGTAATTTGAGCCACACACAATCTTGCTGAGGAAGGAAAGAGAGGAAGTGTGGTGGGAAGAGGGAGACCTATGGAGAAAAACGTAGAGACGAGAGAGGAAGCACTCTGGTCTGAGGAAAGACTGAAAGAGGAACAATGAGTTCTAATAAAAAAAATAGAGATTGAGCCAGGAGAAGGAGAGTAACCTTCTTCCTTATCTATTTCTGTATTGGGAGAAGGAGAGTAACCTTCGTCCCTAACTTTCGTTGAGCTGGAAGTGAGATATTGAATCTCAAAGCATCGTGGCTTAAGCTCAGGGGTGGCCAGTGATATATCCATTGGGAGTGACTGAGCCTATGGTTGGGTGGAAATGAGCACCCCTTTCAGCAGTTGCATCACACTATATGATTATGATAAGTCTTTTCTTTCCTTATTCTCTGAATTGTAAATAATGGGTGTATGCGAGTATTTATATGTCTATAACGGGTTCTTTCTCTATATTAAATGATTAAGTTATGAATATGCATTCATTCCCTTCTTAACCTATATTTCTTCTTGATTTTATGCATGTCCATGTTTAGTCACTTGAAGGCACTTTCCCAGGGAGCTACATCACCGTTCCAGAGTCGGAGCAAGCCTATTTGCATAGCTACCATCTTGGTAAACTCACAAGTTATCTTTCCTTGTCTTAGATATTAAATATCTACAAGTTGGGAAGGTGTTTTCCTTTAGACCAGTAGTCTAGGAGACTTTGAACTTATGCCTAAGTCCTTAACCGAAGACTTGAATAAGAGTGAGGATCATAGCCCAAGACTTATCAGAAGATCTAGGTGAGCTGGGTCTAGGAACCTTGGAGCTTGAAGCTCTGAGATGTCAAATTGTTATGACCGTCGATATATTAACAGAGATCAGGGGTGGGGAGTCATTGTGGAGTGCAAAGGTGAAAGTAGCGGACACACTATTTCATGGCCTACAATTCACCATTGTCGCTGATCCCGTCGGCTGGAATATCAACGACTCTGATTCATCCAAGTTTGGCAAGTACTTCCAGATTGTGGAGGTTGAGCTCTCTGATAAAGAGCATGCACGTTGGGTCCCCGTAATTGTTGTGAACCATCGATTAACGAACACCTCGGTATCGGTTGGATCATGACTTCCAGATCCTGAATAGTTGCAAGATGGGTGGTCGTGAGTCCTTTTGGAAATCCATGGAGTAATAAAGTCCCTAGGCATTGTCAGTCTGATTGAATAGAAAATCTCGGAAGAGATAACATTTTCAAGAGCGAAGGTGGGACCTGAGATAGTTGGACTTGCAAGAGGATGAAGGTTGAGGCCGTTGGAAATCTACCAAACTCTCCCAAGTCGGAAGATGTCAAAATATCATAAGGAGGAGTGACAATAGCCATCATATTGGTTGCGGGGAGAATTGAGTTGGGGTTTTTCATTGCCATGGGCGATAAGTGACGCAAAATCCATAACTCCTGAGCGAGAGCTTGTGGTCAAGGAGAGAGAGGAATCCCCGAAGACCTGAAGTTAATCCTGGCCATTGATCTCTAGGAGACACACATTGGTGGATCAATAACTCCAGATAATTCACTTTGAGAGTTTTTGATTGAGATTTGAAACTCACGAAGCCCGGAGAGTTGGAGTCCTGAAGTAAATTCCAATCGTTAGATCGAAAGGGACATGCAGAAGAGATTCATTGTCCTTGGGTGAAAGTAAAGTTTGAGTTTTGAGGTTCCTGATTCCCGAAGAGCCGAAGGAGATTTGAACCATCAGACCTAGAGGGACACATGATGGCAGATCGTAGACTTCGGAGAAACCACTTCGAGGGTTTCATATTTAGAGTTGAAATTCCCAAAGCTCAAAGCGCCAAAGTACCGAAGCACCGAAGTGTCGAAGAGATAAAGCACTGAACCATCGAAGAGCTGAAGCGTCGAACGGCAGCAGAGCCGAAGAACTGAAGGGCCGAAGTGCCAAAGATCCGAAGAGATATAGACCGTCAAATCCATAGGACAAGTTTTGTGAATTTATAGATTCCAAGTAAAGAACTGAAGTAAATGTCAATTGTCAGATTGTCCGAAGTATATCTGAACCGTTAGATCTAGAGCATAGGTGGTGTGAATCTGTGGATTCAGGGTAAAGACCCGAAGTAGAGGTCAACCGTCGGATCATCAGAAGTATATATGAACTATCAGATCCAGAGGATAGGTGGCATGAATCTGTGGATTTCGGGTGAAGATTTGAAGTAAACGTCGACTGTCAGATCATTCGAAGTAGATCTGAACTGTCAGATCCAGAGGACAGGTGGTGTGAATCTGTGGATTCTGGGTGAAGACCTAAAGTAAACGTCAACCGTCAGATAGTCTGAAGTAGATATGAACTGTGAGATATAGAGGATAGGTGGCGTGAATTTGTGGATTTTGGGTAAAGACCCGAAGTAAGTTTCAACCGTCTAGTTAGAGCGGACATGCAACATAAATCCACATACTTCGAAGGGTGTAAAAGTTGAGACTTGAGATTTCTGAATTCCAGAGATGCAAAGGGATCTCAACCGTTGATCCAAAGGGAGAAACACATTAGTATATTATTAACTCCAGATAAAAGTCATTGGAGGAAGATGAGAGTTGAGATTTTAGATTTCCGAAGTCTGGAAATTTGAAGCAACGAGAGTCGTCGATGTGAAGGAGGACATGCAGCGCCATATCTAGAAATCGAGAAGAAAGCGGAGGAGGAAAAGTCCGAAGACCCTTAGAAGATCTCAATCACTAATAGATAAGGGAGTTGTAGGACCATTGATCTGGTTGAGGAGGCCAAAGTCCCGAAGCAAGAGCACAACTGTTGATTGGGGGGATACGTGTCAACATATCTTCTATTCCCAAAGATAGCTAGTCAAAGGAATAAGTTTGAGAATTGAAATTTTCGAAGTCCAGACTCATGGAGGGAATCGTAGCTGCACTTCTACAGTGACAGGTGTCAACAGATCTTCCACTCTGGAAGATAGCTACTAAGGAGGTAGCGAGAATCTGAGAATTGAAACTCCCGAAGGCCGGAGAGCTGGAACCAATTGTAACCATCGATTGGGAATGGAGCTACGTGCCGATGGATCGGGAGGTCTGGGAAGGTGCATGAAAGATAGGAAAGGAGGATAGATAGCATTCGTTGATCACGGATCATCACTGAAAGTAAGAGATCGATGTTCCGGAAGAATTGTGGGGCCAAAACATGCTTGGGTCTTAATTCTCCTTGAGTGGGCAGCAATTGAAACCACAGTATTGCCAAAGGCATACGTGGCACTTTGTTGTAAATTGTAGGGCAAAAAGAGGGTTGGTTTAAAACCACCCTTGTACACACCCACAATCACATATCTTCCAAGGGGTGATAGCTAAGGGTCATATGAAGGAGGGGGTTAATGGAAAAAGGAGCTAGCATATGAAATTCTACATTTCAGAAGTGCGCAAACAGAGGTCACAAGTACCCTTATCCCTGCACCATGTAGTCAAAAGGTTTCATGCTTAATTACAGAACGAGACCATCAGGGTCTTAGATATTTTTTTGGCTCCAAAATCAGAGATCCTTGACCGAAAGGCCGAGTTGGTTCCCCAACTATCCAAATTAGAACCCATAGAGAGAGAGGATTTGTTCCTGTAAGGAGGACGAACCATTTTTTTTATTTAGCCCATTGTGGGTGTGTTACAACTCCCTGTGCACCACCAATTATACTTCCACGTGGCATGAATATTTAATGTGCACACATTGCATTCCAACATTGTGCATGCATTGACAAATTTTTTCCACTCTTTTCCAGTACACAATGCACACGTCTTGCTCACCAATATTACAAGCGCACCACCAGTTCTACACCGCGCAGTGCCAAATTTTATTGTGCACACCCGCGCACCATCATTTTTATGCACAATGACAAATTTTTAGTGAGCACACCTGCACAACATTATTTTTACGCGCAAAGCCAAATGTTTAATGTGCACACCTACTCAACATTATTTTTCTGTGCAATGCCAAATTTTTAGTGCACAACATTATTTTTCAATGCAATGCCAAAATTTTAGTGCACACACCCATACACTATTATTTTTCCGCACAAAACCAAATTTTAGTGCGCACACCCATGCACCATTATTTTTCTGCTTAAAATCAAATTTTAGTGTGCACATATGTGCACGATTATTTTTCCGTGCCTTGTTGGTTTTTCCATAATTGTTTTTACAGAAATTGGGGCTTTTTCCCAATTTCTCCCAATTTTGTCCTAGGAGCCATGGACACTCTGTAAACTCAAACATTCGGCCATCTATAGGCCCGAATTTTCCCCATTAGAATTGACATTGCTTAAATTTAATTTTTGACTCGATTCATCACATTACTCATGAAATTTGTCTCAATTTTACTACAATAATTTAATCAACAAGTTGCAGACCTACTCTACAAATTAATTCTTTGCAGATTTCCACTTCAACATTATGTTAACTTAGACCAACTTAAGCGATTGAGGTTTCTACTGCTCTGAAGGCTAATCCCAACAATCGCGATGGCAATATCAGGAGGAGGGGAGTCGTCTCCCTTGCCTCCCCCTTCAAACGAAGACTTCTTCCGCAAGCTCCTTGCTGCCCAAGGTAAGACACTTTCTCCCTTAGCACCGCCTAGCTTCGTTAAGAAACTCGAATCGATCCCAGAAATCGAGATGCCTCCAAAACACCCTATGAAATTTGTCTTCTCTCTATCTGATAAGGGTTTGGTGGGTCAGTTCGTGGGCTTATGGTCATCAACTAGAACTACCGATAACTGGATCCAAAGGAACTAGAGACCGTTGATCTAGAACAACGTCACTTGTAATGTGATGGGAAGAGGGTTGTACATCTTTGAATTCATCTCAAAGGAAATCAGGGATCTAATATTTAGGAATGGCCTGTATTTTATGGGAACACAAGCGTTGTATCTGAATATATGGACACCAGACTTTGACCCTACGGTGGAAGTGCCCAAGGAAGTTCCCATTTGGGTACACCTACCCAACCTCCCGGTCCATTGCTGGAACCCTATCTCACTCCAAACAATTGGAAATGGGCTTGGGCAGGTATATTGACAGAGCTAATTCCAAATATCAGTACTCCTGTGCATGCATCTACGTGGAAGTAGAACTAGAGGTAGGCCTCCCATAGACAGTCAAGATAAAGGTTGGATATTGGCAGCACTTCCAGAAACTTGACTATGAACAACTCCCTTTCAAATGGAGGGGATGCTATGAATATGGCCACTTTCAAATAAAATGTCCAAGAAAAATTAAACAAGATAAAGTAGAAGGGGAAGGCTGGAAACAAGCCAAAAAGGGGAAAACAATGGCCAAACCTAAATAAAAACAAAATGCAAAGGCAACCGTAATCTCACCCAAGGAGCCGAAAGTTCAGGCAGTGGCATCCTCATCAGGAAATAGTTTTGTTGTGTTAGGAGAGAAGGAACAAACAAAAAAGTGTCAGGAGAGAAATCAAAGGAGGTCCCCACTAAAACAAAAATGCAAGAAAAGATTACCCCCGGAACACAAGAGCATCAAACAGATCAATCAAGGAATGAAATGAAAAAAGGATAGGGGAAGGTCGTAGAAGAACAAGAACAAAATCTAGACATGGAACCAAGAGAGGTCTGCAGATAGTGACTCTACGTATGCAAGTGGTTCCATTGGCACGCCCAAAAAAGTAGGCAGAGGAAGGAAACAAA
>SNQJ01S0070517.1:9883-32583 GCA_010110895.2 Picea sitchensis
TATGTTTGTTCATTTGTTCATTGCTTATTTACTCTGCAGTTATTGGATGATAATGCTTCATTGATATAACACTTGGATTATATGGTTAAAAAGGATTAAATTGCTCTATTACTGATTCACCCCCCCTCTCAGTAATCCAACAAAGTGGAGCAGTCGATGGATTGTGGAACAGTGAATGTGTATATTCCCGGGGTGGGACAGGCACGTGGGGAATGAGAGTCTGTGAGCAGTGGGTGTAAGTAGGCTCCTTGGAGGGAATCCCTCCTGTTGCATTGTGCAACTTTCCATAGTATCAACCTAGCCTAGGATTTCCTTTACCCCCGAGTTTAGTACTAGCTCGGGGGTGACCCACTGCTAATAGCTTGGAGCAGCGTGGTCTAAGGCTGGGAGGTTCATGGAAGGTCTGTACGCAGTTGGTGGTCTTCTCATAAAAAGATAAGTACCAATTCTATGTTAATTGTATGCTGTGTATCTTGTACATGTGTTATAATGTTATGAGTATTGCCTATATATGTTGCATGTGTAGGCTTACTGTCACTTCCGCATTAATCTATATTGTAGCAAAATGTTTATGTCTGTTTAAATTTGCGTTAGATATATATGTTTATGAGCTCGAACAAAGCATGCATAGCCCAGTGGCTTAAGACCGGGGTGTGCTACAGATCTGTATCAGAACTTGGTTAGTTTGGTTTTGAGGTGGTGCTTTTCGGCCGGAGTGGCCTCAGACGCTATAAATTGGTATTAGAGTATGAAAGTTTTAAGTGGCATGACCCAGCCTGGGTGGCTGTGTATGTCACAATACCAATGTACTAGTTCAAGAGGTGGTTACACCGATGTACAACACTATTAAAGTGCACCCCTCATTGGCACACATGTTCGTGGTGATTTAATTTGTTGGTGACTAATTAGGACTATGGTTATATTTCAACATTAACCTTTCTGCACACATGTTAAGGTTGATTTAACCGTTCAATGGTTAATTTAATCTAATTTATCCAAATAAAGGTTAATAGCATGGACACCCTATTTTATATGCATCCTTTTCACACTTGAAGTGGTTATTTGCACTGAGTTGGAGACTATTCTTGGATGGCCCACATGTGGAAGGCTTCTTCTTGCTATTTTTTGGATATTCTTGAAGGGCACACTTGTGGAGACATTTCTTGCTATTCTAGGATATATATATATATATATATATAGTCCATTGGTTGTAGCTTGGGTGGTTGGGAGGAATGATTGTTATCCTCCCTACCTAGGTTCAAATCCTTGGAGTGACATGTTGTGCCCTTTAATGGGTCTATAAGATGCTCTTGTTGTTGAGCCCCCAATACTTCGAAAATGCTCGGCCACCCCATCATCTCTCGCGGATTTTGGGAAGGTTTTCCATGGATGTAGCGAACATTGATATCCGGTGCCGTGAACCACATGTAATATATATATATATATATCCTTGGATTTCCTTGTGGAGATGGTCCATTTGCTATTTTGGTGTTTTGACCACATCTTTCTTGTGGAGCACTCCATCGACTTGGCATCTTGCACATTCATCAATGGAGTTGGTTACTTTGGAATTCACACATGTGGAGTGGTTGTATGTATGCATTCTTGGAGGGCGCATTTCATGTGGACACTTGCCATTTGACTTGGTTTGATGCCTATTTTAGGTGGTGCACCCCCTTCATGAGCATTATTGGGTGCATACTACTACAATTTTTGGATGAGGGTGAATTTCCTTTGAGAGGTTATTTTCCACATGTTGTAACATGGTCAAACATGGATTATGGAGAGATCTAACTACGCCATTATTATAATATTATTTTGAGTTTTCATGGAGTTAGTTAGAAAATAATATATTTTATTGTATGAGAGATTTAACTCACTCTATATAAAGAGGAGTTTCTCTCCATTTTGATTTGTAATTGGGTGATTGGAAATTGGAGGATTTTAGAAGAGAATAGTGATTGAAGATTGGAGCTTGGAGATGAGGGTGTTGGGTTCCTGTGTATATCAAATTTAAAGATTAATGAAGGAGGTATTGTTGCTTTATAGTATGCCTATTCTTTATGCTATTCATTTATTATTAATCTGATAGATGAACTTCTTGTTTTCACTTTAACATAAAGGACTAGTAATGAGAACATTACTCTTCTAGGAATAAGCAATGTGAGGAATCTTTCCCTCTTGTCTTATTCGTTGTTTTATTTTTGTTTTTATTACCTTTCTTCTATCATATTTAGTGGCTGATTGGGAAATAATTCAGCTAATCAACAACACCTTTATGTTGAGTTGATGTGTGGCAAATTAGGCCCTCCAAGACTAGTTTTCATATCATAATTTCCAACAAGCATTTTAAGGTTCAATGTATTAAATGAGGTCACTTTACCTTAGGTACACAATTGATTGATGAAGGTATCAAACTAGATATTTTATCTAAGTTGGTGGAAAGTGTCTAATTAGTCCTTTTACCTCATAGCCTACCTTAAAGTACTTGATGTTGACAAACAAATCTATTCATTTTGCAATGTCCCATGACTCCATGTTACCTTAGATTGATAGGCACTGGTCCCATATCATCCCATTTTCTTGTTCCCTCTTCTTCCTTTCCTTTCATTTTCATTTCCTTTTCCCATTTCCATTCATTTTTCATTTCACTACAACCATTTTTTTGCTTAGGTTAACTCTTTGCAAAATCACGTTGAGCCTCCACTCCATAGCCTCAGGAATCTTGTCTTTAGGGAAGACCCCCTTGAGTTGGAGAAGAGCCAACCAAAAGTGTGAGAAAGAGCTATTGAGGTGACAATGGGTAGCCTTCTAGTTACACTAACTAGCCCTTTGATACTTGGGACTTTACATCATATGGGGTTGCTAGATTTTTTTGTAATAGGATCAACAAAGGATATGGTTCCCAACCCTTCTGGATTGATAGTGTTTTTAGCACCACTTTCAGGACATTTCGTCCAACATGGAGCTTTTGGACAACCTTACCAGACCCATGATTTTGTACAACTTAGAGGTTTAGGGATTGAGTATGTTAGAGGAGGACTAGGCTAGGATAGGGAGGGTTCAGGTTCTCTTGCAATGCAACATCATCCAGTGCAAGCGGATTGTCTACCATCACGTTATCCAAGCCGAGTTTGAAGCTCACCTTTTTTGGTTTGAGACCATTTTTGGACTAGTCTCACAACTTCATTGAGTCCAAAACTTCATTGATTCGACCGTGAACAGAGATCGGGTACCCTTACCTTGCCTACTACTCCTTGGAGACCATTACCACTGCCTTGACTGGGACTTCTTGGCGAGTCCATTGTTGGTTTGCTAAGGTTACATGCCTATTATAGTAAGCAGGCATCTCGATGGACGACCCCCCTGGTTTAGATACTTCCTTGATACCTCTGGTCATCTCTTGTTGAACAAGTAGGAGTTGAACAAGATCATTATGGAGGACATGTACAGATAGTACATTTAGGTCACTTGGGTAGATCCACCCCATGGATTTAAGCCCAAGATGGCCTTCTAGGCAGAGCATTTCATGGAGATGAGAGATGACCTCATTGTCAAACGGTAAACCAGTCTATACACTTCCCGATTGGATGCATACCCTTATGATCCCTCTCGGACAGTTTCGGGTTTGGTTATCAGTATCCCCTGCATATCCTTTCCATTTCGGTATACAAAAGTTAAAACACTGAATGACGTTTCAAGCACCTCTGGCAGGTGTTTCCAGTATTTTAGCTCCAGGGGATTGGATAATCCTTTTTTGTAGCCTCCCGGAGTTCTTCTAGATAGTAGAGACTTCACATTATTGGCCATATGGAGCAGGTCTCTTGGGGAGTAACCAAAAAATCTGTGACTAAGTTCATGCTCTGAGCATTCTGATGATGTGATGCCACCACCAATGGAGTTACTGCCTGTAATATTTTATTAGAATAGTCAATGAGCATGACTGAATTTGCTTGGTCCAAAACTTTTGGTACGGATTTTCGAAAACCCTGGGTTTTCACAACAATACTAGATACAGGGTTGAATGCTGTCTCTAGGCAAGTTTGAATGGCATCCCTCTACAGATTTGATTGGCGCCTCTAGATTGGTTTGAATGGTGTCTCTAGACTGGTTTGAAAATTATCCTGATTTAGTCCCTAAATGTGTATTTTTAGATCTACAAAAGGGCTTGGTGACTGCATTGGAGGCAATAAAATTGAATGGGCATGAGCATTAGCTCCAGGTTCTGTTGCTGCAGAAGTTGAAGGCCAGTAAAGATCAAACTTAGCATTATCCCTTGCTCAAAATAGCAACCTGCACCAGCCTAGGTTTTGTGCTCTTGCCTATTCATAATTTCATACAGAATGTACCTCATGAATTCTTGCTCCTCCGTTTTAGTAAATTCGCTTGTATGTTTCAATTAATTAAGATAATTAAATACATCACATTTTACAAAGAAGGGTCACATAGGATCTGCCACCACAAGCTAAATCAAATCTAGGTGAGCATTTAAAACAGTTTTCACAATAACCTGACTGTTATAAATATCATAATAAAGGGGCAGTTGACGTGAAAGTCCATAAATACTGTTTACAAAAATAAGAAAAGCCATAAAGGTGGGCATGTGCCACCAAAAGGGAGCATATGTGATTAAAAAAGAATAAAAAAAGCTCAAAGCCACAGCAGGGATCATATTAGCAGTGTGTAGATTGTCATTGTTGTTATTGTGCAGGGCTCCCCAGCCATTGACTGGCTTCTTATTGTCAGTTGGATCATTTTCCCAGCCGACGCTTTTTTTGGTCTTAGAAATTGCAATGGCCAGCTGGGGAAACTTTCATTGAGTTGGGGGGACAGATTTTCAGCAGACCTCAGGCAACTATGGTAGCACTCCCGAACTGCACAGCCTGCTGTGTGTCTGTGCTGGCCACTGTCGCAATTTTTGCTCTATTGTATGTGGTGGCTGTTCGTTTTTGTGATTTCATAGATGATTTCTTTGGTTCATTCATATTGTATCTTATTATGTGGATGTAATTGATCTCGAAGTTATACAGTTCAACATTTAGTAGGGTCCACAACCTTCCTTGATGTTCATTTTGTAACTTTTTCCGTCGGTCAAAATAGATTCCTAACAGATGGGAATACCTTTCTCTCATTTCTTTCATTTTACACTGTACTCCTATTAGTGGTTATTTTTTACCAGAATGCATATTAACCAAAACCCAAAGTTACTGATTAGTATTCTACACCAAAATTTCTTTGTAACAAAGTTATCTTCTCTTCCAATGCTAAAAATACTGAAGGAAATCGTGATACATTTTCAGGCATGTTGTCTAAGGCTGTTGAATGTGTGAGGCATGCTGCATGAATAGGAAAATTGTAATGGCACATCTTTTTCTATGATGGTCCAATCAATGGCCTTAAATCTGACGTAGCTATATTCTCCTCATCTTTCAATGCAATTCCTTTCATAAATCTTAGTAAAATTTTAAGCTGCTTTGGTGATTATGGGCATATTTTTTGTTAGACAAGTAGATAAGATAAGGTGTGAACCGCATTTTATTAATGATATGATACATGTTTATATACATTGATGTTGACGCTTGGATTCATATTCCAAGACGTCTCTTGGACTCCCGAAGACAGTTCGCTTCATATTCCTCCAGTCAAGTAACCCTAACAGATTACGTTTCCAACATCCCCCCCCTTAGTCTGAAGGGGTGTATGCGAGTCCAAGATGAGAGCTGATATCTGAAAGTGGGCAGCTGAAATATGGAAGTGTACAACTGCTGATGGCTGAATGTGTTCTTTGAATCTGGTGGTTTTGGGATGACCACAAACCAAAAGGATAGCAAAAGCTGATGTCTTCTAGTAAGTGGTGATGGTGGTTTAAGGAAGACCACAAACCAATCTGGTGGTTTAAGGATGATCACAAACTCTGGAACCTTGCTCTAGGCTCAATGGTTCCCGGAACATTTCCTGAGTTAGCTAGAAGATGAAGCTGGTGTTGTCTACTGCTAATTGGGAGTGCTCTCGATGCTGGGTTAAAGATGACCATAAACTGTGATGTAGAAGAAACTGAAAGTCTTCTACCAGGTGGAGGTTTAAGGGAAACCACAAACCGTTGTCTAGCAGAAGCTGAAAGTCCTCTACTAAGTGGTGGTTAAACCACAAACCTATCACGCTCGCTTGTTGTTGCTTGACTGATAGGACTTCGAAACTGGAAGCTCGACTGTCAATCGATGATGTTGTTCCCCCTGTCAGGGACAAGGTGAGAAGATGAAAATCAGTCTACTGCAAGATGTGTCAATACTTGAGAGTGAATTTGTTGGTATGAATGCCATATCTTCTTGACTGTTCATGACTATCGCCAAGAAGGAATCCACCCATAGTGATTCTTTACTCTTGCAAGGTCTTACGTTTGAAACACTTATCTGAAGGATGATTGTGCTGTCCACAAAGCTCGCAAGGATGAAGATCCAAACACTAATCTTCAATGTGGCCAACTCGCTGACAATGTTGGCATATCAGAATCTGCTCTTGAATTGGAGCAGGAAGCTGTCCACAAAGCTCGTGAAGGATGAAGATCCAAACATCAATTCAATGTACAAAACCACAAGATATCAGAATCTTCGCTCTGAATTACAGGGAATCTGAACTTTCTTTAGCGCAATCCAACACTCGAACTGGATCGGTTATATAATACGGAATATGAAGGTGATCCTTTTCATATCCGGAGGCTGTGCTCTTTGCTGTTATGGCTCCCTGATTTCTTCCCAAGATCTGATGATCTGCTTGGAAAGAGGAAGTTGATCTTCATCTGTACTTGAATTTGGAGCTGTCTCATTGAGTTGCTACTGCGCTGGCTGTTGGTCTGAATCAACATCATCATCTTTGAAAATAGGGTTCTGAACAAGGTGTTAGATTTTACTGCACCTCAGGTCTGGTCTATTGTTTCCACAGGTATACACAAATTTACCCAATTTGAACTGTAAACATAAACACACTGAGATGGCTAACTAATTTAGCACAGTGTAAAATAAAACTAGCAATTTGATCATACAGAAGTACATGAGTATTTAATGCCAAAATCTCTTGTTCTTACATCCAGAACAAAAGGCTCCCGTACCAGGGACAATGCCCCATTTTTACACAAAAGAAGAATGCCAAAACCACTTACAAAACTGTGCCCAAATCTGCTGCACTGGGGTTGAGGGTTAGGGCATTCCTTGCCCCCTCAAACCCTCATCTTCTTTCGCAACTCCTTGCACAAATTTGTCCCTTTCTTAGCGGCTCCAAAATTGCCCTTAGGGTACTGTTGCAACGACCCTCCTGGCTATCCTCAATCTCCCCTCCAAGCTGATCCAAATGCCACTTTAAGGCTTTGTTGACTCAACCCTTTTCTTGTTGCTTAACTAGCTACATAACAGTCCCTCAAGGCTGCCCTAGGGTTGCTCCAAAGGACTGTTGTTACAACCTTGTAACAACCCTCTTTGCTGTCCCAAAAGATCTGCCTTTAGACTGTCCCAATATTCCTGTCAATATTGCTATCAATACTACTGTCACAACTGCTCTACTAGGTGGCTGTGACAACCT
This sequence comes from Picea sitchensis, assembly GCA_010110895.2. Taxonomy (NCBI): domain Eukaryota; kingdom Viridiplantae; phylum Streptophyta; class Pinopsida; order Pinales; family Pinaceae; genus Picea; species Picea sitchensis. Next base: position 17,456 of record SNQJ01S0070517.1, read on the forward strand.
TTCAATGTTTCCCAGAACTGTTATAGCAGGCCCTTCATGGGCTGTCCAAAACTCCTGTAACAGTCCCCCACAACAATGCACTGTTCTAGCCTTCTTTGACAACCCTCTAGCACCTGTGCAGACCTCCTCTAGGCTGTTCTAGTCTCCAACAGCAGGCCGCACCCTGTGGCAGCCTTCTATAGCCTACGACATACCTCCTCTAGGTTTGCGGCCTCTGTCTGTGTGCTGGCCGAGCTGCCAACAAGCCTGCAACCACCTCTTTGGTCTTCAAATTCTCTGTGGAAGGGTGTTTCTAGGAGGTCGAGTCTCTTCCAGCTTGCGACTGCCTCTCCTAGGCAGGCCAAGCTCCTATCCTTGGTTGTAGCAAGGTTGTCTTGGCAGGCCAAGGCTCTCCTAGGCCTCGACCTACCCTCCCTTGGCTTCCAACAGCTCTGTGGCCCTCCTTTTCACTTGTACCTGCTCAAAACAAGACAAAACACCACAACAAAAACTGAGGCTAAGCAGCCTCCTCCATGGCTGGACTGAGGTCACCAAGTGGTGGACTGAAATTACCAAAGACCTCTCACAATGTCTCCACAATGATCCTTGATTTCCTTTTATATAAGTCCAAGGGGTGTGTCAAAAGCCCCTCCACAAGTCAACATTAAATTAGAATAATATAATCTTCTTGTGTGGATGTGAAGCCCCAACACAAGCCCACGAAGCCCATCATCATGTTGAGATTTGGGTACCTTGGAAAGTGGTCCCCTTGTGTTTGCGAGTCTCTAAACACAAAGGCGGAGACTATTACCCTTATACCTTTACTTTATGTTCTAATTTCACATTGACTTAGGAGACTTAAGTGATAAAGTGAAATTTGTCTCTTAAGTCATAAAGTGACAATTAATTAACAAGTGGGTGAATTAATAGACATAAAACAAACTATGGCAACTTAAGTAAAGTGGGTTTCTAAGTGAGATTTATGAGAAGTGATCTCACCCATTGATTAGACTTGGCTAGATCTAATCTATGCCATTGATCTTTTAGGGTTTGGCCTAAGAGAGGCTAAAGGTGGCAAAAGGGTAAGGATAAGGCTCATTTTTCACTTGTTCACTTGGAGTTTAGAGTGGAGAGGAGAGGAAGAGAAGAATGAGGGTTTGAACTTGAAGGGGCAAAGGAGGCGCACTTAGAGCATGAGGGTGCAAGCTATGAGGCTTGGAGAGGGTGCAAGTATGAGGCTTGGAGAGGGTGCGCACTAAGTCTTTGAGGGTGTGCTCTATTGTGAGGGAGCTACTTCTTGGAGAGTGCATTGTTTGAGAGGGGGCGCTACCTTGTGGCAAAGGGAGTGCAAGCATATTCAAGCAAGCAAAGGATTCCAAGAGGGCGCAAGTATGGTTTTAGCAGGCACATGCTAAAGGGGGCGCAAGTCTACTCTTGCAGGCACAAAGATCTAGAGGAACTCCAAAGCACATCTGAGATGGAGTGCTATTGTATGAGGTTCCCTTGTTCTTATCTTTTTTTGTAGCACTTGCTTGAGATCCGTATATATAGCTCATTCTTACTGGATTTCCTCATGGGGTTTTTTCCAGGGTCGTGTTGACCAAAAACATCATGTGTACATTTGTCATGGTTTGCTCATTTACTTTCAGCTGTAAGCAGTTAAAGATCTAGGAGGGTAATTGATGCTTTTGAGTTACATGCATGTGCTAATATATGGCAGCTTAAACCACTTGATTAACCCATGCAAGGAGCAGCCTCAAAAGGGCATCAAATCACAAATCAAGGGGCAGTTTTGTTACTAAAACAACAGACCTGTTTGCTGTCTTAAAAACAGCAAGAAGACAGTCCTAAAAATTATGGTAAACGTGCCCAACAAGAGGTCATATGACAGGCCTGTTGGGAAGCCCCTAGAACCTCAGAAAATCTTCATGGTATCGGAGTCAAAGGGCCAAAGTGTTGGCTACATTTTGGAGCAGACAGTTGGCAGTTTTTTTGTGGGGTAAAGATCAGATCTGTTGGCTGTTTTTGGACAGCAAGTATACTGTCCGAAACAGTGAGAAAAAATCAGATTTGAAAGTGCCTCTTATTTAGTGCATGTTGGGCAGATTTACACATGTTGGCAACCTCATTTTCACACTTGTGATTGGTGTGTTGGACGCTGATTTCTTTTGTTCAGACCAGATCAGTTTTTGGTAGTAGTGGACAGCCATGTCAGTGGCGAGATTGAGGGTGGAGGATAGGCTAGCAGGTGCTGGCAACTGGTCTCCTTGGAAGGCCAAAATTGTTTTGATATTGGAAGAACTAGAGTTATGGGACATTGTATCTGCCCCAGTGGCTCTTCCTCCTATTACTGATCTTGTGTTGATGGCAGAGTTCAGGAAGCGGAATATCAAGGAAAAGAGATCTATCCTTGATGTGGTTAAAGACCATATCATACCTCATGTGTCTGGTAAGGCGTTTGCTCATGAGATGTGGGCCTCATTATGCAAACTTTACCAGAGCTCTAACCAGAACCGATTCATGGTGCTTCAGGAGAAGCTGAGGAGCATCAAAATGATAAAGGTTGAGTCGGTTACTTCATACCTCTCGAGATTCACTTAGATTTGTGATGAGTTGGCGGTTGTTGGAGAGATAGTGGATCCCACGGTGTTGGTGAGGACAACCTTAAATGGCTTCACCAAACCTTGGGAGAATTTTGTGCGAGGCATTGTGGCCAAAGAGACTATGCCTAATTGGGAGAGGCTCTGGGATGACTTCGTGCAGGAGGAGTTGAGGCATGGCTCCACATCTACTAGTCAACAACAGGGTGTTGGAGATGATGATGAGGGTGATCTTGCTCTTTTTACAAAGGGGAAGAAGAAGACCAGACAGGGTCCCAAAGAAGGGGCCAAGCAACAGCAACCGAGAGGAGGAGAGCAAAAGAAGGACATGAGCAAAGTGAAATTCTTTGCTTATGGCGAGATGGGGCACTATGCTGGATAGTGTCCCAAGAAGAAGAAGAAGCATGATGGTACTGTAGTGACAATGGAGGAGGAGGAGTTCACTGCTTTCTTTGAGAGGGAGTGTGCCTTCATAGGTTGTTGTTTGACAATTGAGACACCATCCAACAGTTGGTGCGTTGACAAAGTTGAGGAGGTTCCACAGATTCAGAGTGTTGCAGCTCAGGGGACTCAGACTCAGTTATCGAGTACACACCATATTCAGGGGTGACTGATCCACCTGGGATAGCTTCAGTTTCAGAGTTGCCGAGTATACAGATAGTTGGTGCAGATGCTTCAAGGCCACAAACTACTTTGTAGAGATATGATGGAGAGCCTCAGAGGTTGGTCAGAGAGAGCAAGGCACCAGAGAGGTTTGGGTCACACTTGGCTATGGAGATGAGCAGATCAGTGTCAGATTCCTCTTCAGGAGGAAGATCCTTGGTGAGATGGCAAGATAGAGAGACCTTTGGTGAGATGGCAAGGTAGAGAGACCTTTGGTGAGATGCCAAGGTAGAGATCCTTGGTGAGATGCCAAGGTAGAGACCTTTGGTGAGATGCCAAGGTAGGGATCTTTGGTCAGATGCCAAGATCAGGATCTTTGGTGAGATGTAAGATTTCATCAAGAAGGACTTTGATTCAAGGAGATCTTGTATAGGTGGATATGGATTTCCATCTAGAGATCATGCAGGTTGAGCAGATCAGAGTTAGAGGCCATTTTTGACGATCAAGGTATAGCCATACTCACCGAGTATTTGCCAGCAGGAAAGGATGTCCACGTCAGGGACAAGATTGGAGAAGTGAGTTGACACTTTCCTCGATAAGAGGGAGTGTTGAGATTTGTGTACCTTGGAAAGTGGTCCCCTTGTGTTTGTGAGTGTCTAAACACAAAGGGGGAGACTATTACCCTTATACCTTTACTTTATGTTCTAATTTCACATTGACTTAGGAAACTTAAGTCATAAAGTGAAATTTGTCGCTTAAGTCATAAAGTGACGATTAATTCACAAGTGGGTGAATTAATAGACATAAAGAAAATTAAGGAAACTTAAGTAAAGTGGGTTTCTAAGTGAGATTTATGAGAAGTGATCTCACCCATTGATTAGACTTGGCTAGATCTAATCTAAGCCATTGATCTTTTAGGGTTTGGCCTAAGAGAGGTTGAAGGAGGCAAAAGGATAAGGATGAGGCTCATTCTTCACTTGGAGATTAGAGTGGAGAGGAGAGGAAGAGAAGAATGAGGGTTTCAAGGGGCAAAGGAGGCACACTTAGAGCATGAGGGCGCAAGCTACCTTGAAGGAGATTTCATGGAGGGCGCAGGTATGAGGCTTGGAGAGGGTGCGCACTAAGGCTTTGAGGGTGCGCTCTATTGTGAAGGAGCTACTTCTTGGAGAGTGCATTGTTTGAGAGGGGGCACTACCTTGTGGAAAAGGGAGTGCAAGCATCTTCAAGCAAGAAAAGGATTCCAAGAGGGCGCAAATATGGTTCTAGCAGGCACAAGCTAAAGGGGGCGCAAGTCTACTCTAGTAGGCACAAAGATTTAGAGGAACTCCAAAGCACATCTGAGATGGAGTGCTATTATATGAGGTTCCCTTGTTTTAATCTTTGTTTGTAGCACTTGCTTGAGATCCATCTATATATATAGCTCATTCTTACTGGTTTTCCCCATGGGGGTTTTTCCAGGGTCATGTTGACCAAAAACATCATGTGTACATATGTCATGGTTTGCTCATTTACTTTCAGCTGTAAGTAGTTAAAGATCTAGGAGGGTATTTGATGCTTTTGAGTTACATGCATGTGCTAATATATGGCAGCTTAAACCATTTGATTAATCCATGCAAGGAGCAACCTCAAAAGGGCATCAATAAATCAAGGGGCAATTTTGTTACTAAAACAACATACCTATTTGCTGTCCTAAAAACAACAAGAAGACAGTTCTAAAAACTTTCGTAAACGTGCCCAACAAGAGGTCATATGACAGGCCTGTTGGGAAGCCCCTAGAACCTCAGAAAATCTTCACATCAAACCCCCAAGCCCCCAACTCAAACTACAAGGGGGTTTTCGTCGAACCGAAAGTGTGAGGTGGTGCCCACGACGATTCCCACATGCTCAACACTTAGGGCACGTAAGAATACTTGCCCGAAGCTACAAAAATCAACACTCCCTCATAGCGAGGGAGGTATTCTCACCACACTCCACAATCACCTGGAAGTACTTCTGTCTCCCACCCTAGGAGTAGCTCTGTCTCCCGCACTAGATCCGCTACCATAATTGCTCTTCAATCCACCTGATTGGCTGCCCCCTCTGTCACCAAAGCAAACCTACTCTCCAGTCTTCTTGATTGGCTGCATGCTCGGTCACTGAAGCAAATCCTGCTGTCTGGCATGATTCCACCTTGGAAGACACCCTCCTCCAAAATCCTCTTGCTCCTAGGTGTTGTGCCTGGCCATCTCACCCATGACACCCTCTTGATAGTATTGGAAGATGCCTATCTCCCATGTAGACTTGAAGGTTGGCTCCCACTAAGAGATTGACTCTCCCTTTGAGCCTCCTGACTCCCTCTGAGTCTCTTGACTCGCTCTGAAGTCAGACTCCCTCTGAGTCTCCACAACCTTCGGAGCTACCTTCTCCCTTCGAACCTGTACTACTGGTGGGGCCACTTGCCTCACCACTGGTGGATCCACCTGCTCCCTTCGTGCTACTGGTGGGCCACCTGCCTCACCACTGGTGGAGCTACCTGCCTCACCACTGGTGGAGCCACCTGCTCCTCCTCATTTATCTCTCTGCTCCTGTTGGCTATAACACGCATAGGCTAGCCCCTCAGCCTATATAGGTTGCCCTCCCTAACTCCATTAATCACCGTTGATTTGAAGCTAGATTGTCTGGGCACAAACAACACCAATCCATCCATATCATCCTTGGACATCAACTGGGTCTCCTCTTCGATACAAACAATCCATATCCTATCAAACTCTGGATACATCTCTCGTGTAAAGATCCCCTGCACAAACGGTTCCCAAGACCTAAGAAGGCCTACCAACTCAACATCCAATAACACCTGTCCATCCTGGAACAACACTGCATAGCCCTACTCCTCAATCGTTGAGGCTGAGAACACACTCCTGACACCCATAACATATTTGGCACACGCAACACATCCCTCGACCCCATCTAGAATGATGATGTGCCAGATCCCTGCACTACCTGCCTGGTCCTTATACCAAGCTCCTCATACATACTTGAGTCAAACACTATGAAGCTCACAAACAAATCCTGTGCCCCTGTCATGTGCTGGTGGCTCCCACTGGATAAGAACCATGCAATCCTCCAAGGCAAGCATCCTACTTACCCAAATCACGACCATTTAATGAAATTTTGCCCAAGTCCATCATCCAAGTCATGAAAAACTCTTCGTGTCTACACACGCTACAACTGGTCCTGTGTCCTCGTCTGAACAGTCCTGAGCTGCGGATGGATACTCAGTCTAGTCAACTCTAGACCACCGCAACTCCTCTCTGCAAGTGTCCTCATTCTCCTGGGTCAAATACCTCATACATTTTCATACCTTGACAATGTGCAACTCTCCGACGCGATGGAGACTCTATCTCATCAACTTGCCAAACGTCTGAAGCTATCTCGTTTGTGCCAAAGCACTTGAGCTGCACCCACATCACAACTCACCATGACAAGTCGCTGGAAGTCCATCCACATGGTTGGCAATCTGCCACACAAAATATTGTTGTGATCTGGGCTCTCCACCAATCCACCAAAACTCCCAACCTGCCACACCACCGAGCTGCAATCGTCCACAACTCTTTGTCTGGACGGTCTGCTCCATGTCTCAAACTAGAGACCATCTAAGCTTTTGCTACTTGCAACAATCATTGTAGCTCCCTCCTAGAGCTGTCACCTGTGTAGATAACCCCGATCCAACTGTCCTTCTCAGAACCACAACTCTGATACCATGTTAGATTTTACTGCACCTCAGGTCTGGTCTATTGTTTCCACAATTATACACAAATTTACCCAATTTGAACTGTAAACATAAACACACTAAGATGCCTAACTACTTTAGCACAGTGGAACATAAAACTAGCAATTTGATCATACACAAGTACATGAGTATTTAATGCCAAAATCTCTTGTTCTTACATCCAAAACAAAGGGCTCCCGTACCAGGGAGAATGACCCACTTTTACACAAAAGAAGAATGCCAAAACCACTTACAAAACTGTGCCCAAATCTGCTGCACCGAGGTTGAGGGTTATGGCATTCCTTGCCCCCTCAAACCCTCTTCTTCTGCAACTCCTTGCACAAATCTGGCCCTTTCTTAGCTGCTCCAAAATTGCCCTTAGGGTACTGTTGTGACAGCCCTCATGGCTGTTCTCAATCTCCCCTCCAAGCTGATCCAAATGCCACTTCAAGGCTGTGCTGACTCAACCCTCTTCTTGTAGCTTAACTAGCTACATAGCAGTCCCTCAAGACTGTCCGAGGGCTTCTCCAAAGGACCGCCGTTACAACCTTGTAACAACCCTCTTTGCTGTCCCAAAAAATCTGCTTTTAGATTGTCCCAATATTAATGTCAATACTGCTGTCACAATTGCTTTACTAGGTGGCTGTGACAGCCTTTCAATGTTGCCTAGAACTGTTATTGCAGCCCCTTCATGGGTTGTCCAAAACTCCTGTAACAGTTCCCCACAACAACCCACTGTTACAGCCTTGTTTGGCAGCCCTCTAGCACCTGTGCAGACCTCCTCTAGGCTGTTCTAGCCTCCAACAGCAGTCTGCACATTGTGGCAGCCTTATACAGCCAACGACAGACCTCCTCTAGGTCTGCGGCCTCCTTCTGCTTGATGGCCGTGCTGCCAGCAAGCCTGCGGGCACCTCTTTGGCCTTCAAAGTCTCTGTGGCAGGGTGCTTCTAGCAGGTCGAGCCTCTTCCAGCCTGTGGCTGCCTCTCCTAGGCAGGCTGAGATCCTATCCTTGGCTGTAGCAAGGTTGTCTAAGCAGGCCGTGCCTCTCCTAGGCCTCGACCTGCCCTCCTTTGGCTTCCAACAGCTCTGCGGCCCTCGTTTTCACGTGTACCTGCCCAAAACAAGACAAAACACAGCAGAAACTGAGGCTAAACAGCCTCCTGCATGGCTGGACTGAGGTCACCAAGTGGTGGACTGAAATTACCAAAGAATCCTCTCACAATGTCTACATAATGATCCTTGATTTCCTTTTATACAAGTCCAAGGGATGTGTCAAAAGCCCCTCCACAAGTGAACATTAAATTAGAATAATATAATCTTCTTGTCTGGGTGTGAAGCCCCAACACAAGCCCACGAAGCCCATCCTCAAACCCCCAAGCCCCCAGCTCAAACTACTACAAGGGGGTTTTCGCCGAACCGAAAGTGTGAGGTGGTGCCCACGACGATTCCCACATGCCCAACACCTAGGGCACGTGAAAATACTTGCCCAAAGCTACAAAAATTAACACTCCCTCTTAGCGAGGGAGGTATTCTCACCACACTCCACAATCACCTAGGAGTAGCTCTGTCTCCCACCCTAGGAGTAGCTCTGTCTCCTGCACTGGATCTGCTACCACAACTGCTCTCCAATCCACCTTATTGGCTGCCCCCTTTGTCACCGAAGTAAACCTATTGTCCAGTCCTCCCTACTGGCTGCATGCTTTGTTATTGAAGCAAATCATGCTATCTGAAATGATCCCACCCTGGAAGACACCCTGCTCCTAGAAGCCTCCTGCTTCTGAGTGTCCTGCTTGGTCATCTCACCCATGACACTCCCTCTTAGCGAGGGAGGTATTCTCACCTGCCCGAAGCTACAAAAATTAACACTCCCTCTTAGCGAGGGAGGTATTCTCACCACACTCCACAATCACCTAGAAGTACTTTTGTCTTCCACCCTAGGAGTAGCTTTGTCTCCTGCACTGGATCTGCTACCACAACTGCTCTCCAATCCACCTTATTGGCTGCCCCCTTTGTCACTGAAGCAAACCTACTGTCCAGTCCTCCCTACTGGCTGCATGCTCTGTCACTGAAGCAAATCCTGCTATCTGGAATGATCCCACCTTGGAAGACACCCTGCTCCTAGAAGCCTCCTGCTCCTGAGTGTCCTGCCTGGTCATCTCACCCATGACATGGTCATGACAGTACTGGAAGATGCCTCTCCCATCTGGACCTGAAGGTTGGCTCCCACTGAACAACTGACTCTCCCTCTGAGCCTCTTGACTCACTCTGAAGTCAGACTCCCTTTGAGTCTACACAACCTCCGAAGCTACCTGCTCTTCTGAACCTATACTACTGATGGGGCCACATGCCTCACCACTGGTGGAGCCACCTGCTCCCTCTATGCTACTGGTGTGGCCATCTGCCTCACCACTAGTGGAGCCACCTGCTCCTCATCTGTCTCTCTGCTCCTCCTGGCTACAACACGCATAGACTAGCCCCTCAGCTTATATAGGTTTCCCTCCCTAACTCCATGAACCATCGTTGATCTGAAGCTAGATTGTCTGGGCACGAACAACACCAATCCATCCATATCATCCCTGGACATCAAATGGGTCTCCTTGATAGAAACAATCCATATCCTATCAAACCCTGAAAACTACTCTCATGCACAGATCCCCTGCACAAAAGGTTCCCAAGACTTGGGAAGGCCTACCAACTCAACATCCAATAACACTTGTCCATCCCAGAACAACATTGCATAGCCCTACTCCTCAATCATTGAGGCTGAGAACACACTCCTGGCACCCATAGCAGATTTGCCACTTGCAACACATCCCTTGACTCCATCTGGAACGACACTGTTCCAGATCCCTGCACTACTTGCCTGGTCCTCATACCAAGCTCCTTGTACATACTTGAGTTAGACACTGTGAAGCTCACAAACAAATCCTGTGCCCCTATCATGTGTCGGTGGCTCCCACTGGATAAGAACCATTCAATCCTCCAAGGCAAACATCCTGCTTACCCAAGTCACGACCATCTAATGAACTTCTGCCCAAGTCCATAATCCAAGTCACCAAAAACTCTCCGTGTCTACACATGCAACAACTGGTCCTATGTCCTCATCTGAAAAGTCCCGAGCTGCAGATGGATACTTAGTCTAGTCCACTCTAGACCTCCGCAACTCCTCTTTGCAAGTGTCCTCATCCTCCTGGGTCAAATACCTCATACATTGTCATACCTCGACAATGTGCAACTCTCCGGCTCGATGAAGTCTCTATCTCATCAACCTGTCAAACGTCTGAAGCTATCTCGTCCGTGCCAAAACACTTGAGCTGCACCCATCGCAACTCACCATGACAAGTCACCGGAAGTCCATCCACAGGGTTGACAATCTGTCACACAACATACTGTTGTGATCTGGGCTCTCCGCCAATCCACCAAAACTCCCAACCTGCCACACCACCGAGTTGCAATAGTCCACAACTCCTTGTCTGGACGGTCTGCTCCATGTCTCAAACTAGAGACATCTAAGCTGGTGCTACCTGCAACAGTCACTGTAACTCCCTTCCAGAGCTGTCACCTGCGTAGACAACCCGATCCAACTGTCCTTCTCAGAACCACAACCTTGATACCATGTTAGATTTTACTGCACCTCAGGTCTGGTCTATTGTTTCCACAGTTATACACAAATTTACCCAATTTGAACTGTAAACATAAACACACTGAGATGCCTAACTACTTTAGCACAATGGAACATAAAACTAGCAATTTGATCATACACAAGTACATGAGTATTTAATGCCAAAATCTCTTGTTCTTACATCCAGAACAAAGGGCTCCCGTACCAGGGACAATGGCCCACTTTTACACAAAAGAAGAATGCCAAAATGACTTACAAAACTGTGCCCAAATCTGCTGCACTGAGGTTGAGGGTTAGGGCATTCCTTGCCCCCTCAAACTCTCCTCTTCTTCTGCAACTCCTTGCACAAATCTGGCCCTTTCTTAGCTGCTCCAAAATTTCCCTTAGGGTACTGTTGCAACAGCCCTCCTGGCTGTCCTCAATCTCCCCTCCAAGTTGATCCAAATGCTACTTCAAGGCTGTGCTGACTCAACCCTCTTCTTGTAGCTTAACTAGCTACATAACAGTCTCTCACGGCTGTCCTAGGGCTGCTCCAAAGGACTGCTGTTACAACCTTGTAACAGCCCTCTTTGCTGTCCCAAAAAATCTGCCTTTAGACTGTCCCAATATTCCTGTCAATATTGCTGTCACAACTGCTGTACTAGGTGGCTGTGACAGCCTTTCAATGTTGCCCAGAACTGTTATAGCAGCCCCTTCATGGGCTGTCCAAAACTACTCTAACAGTCCCCCGCAACCGCCCACTGTTCCAGCCTTCTTTGGCAGCCCTCTAGCACCTGTGCAGACCTCCTCTAGGCTGTTCTAGCTTCCAACAGCAGGCCTCACCCTGTGGCAGCCTTCTACAGCCTATGACAGACCTCCTCTACGTCTGCGGCCACTTTCTGCTGTTAGAAAAACAGGACCCCGGAGCAATAAAATAAAACAAATGCAGAAACAGAACACAAAAGATACACAATACAAGATAGACAGATTTACGTTGTTCACCCAGTGTGGGCTATGTCCACCAAAGAAATTGCCAGGTCCTTCCTTTATTATTATCCAGCAAATGAAGGGATACAACCTACAGCAAAACCTGCTGTAACTTCCTCTTCTTTCTCTTATAGTCTCCTCTCTCAGAATACAATTCTTGCCATAATGCATAGCCGCAATACATTTCCCTCATAACAGAGTGTTGCCTTCTAGGGCAAAAAACCCTAACATAATTTCTACCGTTAGATCTGCGACCTTATAATGAACGGTCCAGATTTACAATGAAATTACAATATACATTTGCAAGACAATTTTTCTTTTGGGGGCTTCGCCCCCGAACCCCCCAGCCGGGGGGATAGCCCCCCCGGACCCCGTAGAGGGGGTACCCCCACGTGGAAGAGTGTACATACTTCTAGGGTGTAAAGTCTTCATGGGGTATAAACACGGCTGAAAGCAAGGACCTCTATATCAGGAACATAATCATGCTCCACAACCAACATCTGCTTGCTGGCCGAGCTGCCAACGAACCTGCAACCACCTCTTTGGCCTTCAAACTCTCTGTGGCAGGGTGTTTCTAGGAGGCCGAGCCTCTTCTAGCCTACGGCTGCCTCTCCTAGGCAGGCCAAGCTCCTATCCTTGGCTGTAGCAAGGTTGTGTTGGCAGGCCGAGCCTCTTGTAGGCCTCAGCCTGCCCTCCCTTGGCTTCCAACAGCTCTGCGGCCCTCCTTTTCACTTGTACCTGCCCAAGCCAAGACAAAACACAACAAAAACTAAGGCTAAGCAGCCTCCTCCATGGCTGGACTGAGGTCACCAAGTGGTGGATAGAAATTACCAAAGACTTCTCTCACAATGTTTTCCACAATGATCCTTGATTTCCTTTTATATAAGTCCAAGTGGCGTGTCAAAAGCCCCTCCACAAGTCAACATTAAATTAGAATAATATAATCTTCTTGTGTGGGTGTGAAGCCCCAACACAAGCCCACGAAGCTCATCATCAAACCCTTAAGCCCCCAGCTCAAACTACATTGGGGTTTTCACCGAACCGAAAGTGTGAGGCGGTGCCCACGACGATTCCCACATGCCCAACACCTAGGGCACGTGAGAATACCTGCTCGAAGCTACAAAAATCAACACAAGGACTGGTGCAAAATGTTGTCGGAGATTCTTTAGCTCAAGTGCGTCATGAAGAAGTCGATTTTGAGTATGAAGTACTGTTGCTTTTGCTTGCGAAACTTGCAAGCAGGTTACAATGGACTGCAGAGTGGCTTTGTCAATGGTCACTGTATTGTCTACAGAGGAGAGGATTAGAGTGTTCAGTAGCTCTAACAGTTTCTCAACTCGAGGCATTTTAAAGACTTTATTAGATGTCACAAGGTTTCTTGCAACTCCACCCTGACTTTACAATGCAAACTCAACTATGCAGACAACAAAAGAAGGGTGTCGACGTCTACTGAAAATGCACCCACTTACAGAAACTTATAATAAAGCTATTTGCAAGTTACCTTACATTGCTACAAGTCGTCGTTTTGTGTGTGTTGTCCACGAGCATGGAGTTGTCATATCACTGGAGGGCGAGGAACCTATGCCTTTACCACATTATAGCACAAAACATCAAAAGTATTTGTAGATTGGTAGTGCCTTCTCTTGTTGGCTGATTCTTTTCATATACAACTTGTCCTCTCACTGGAAGAAATCAAACACTCGGAAAAAAAATAATCTTTCAGCAACCCAAGATGGGTATCAGTTATTGAAACCTCTCAGTTATTCTTGCACTTCTTGGATAAAGATTTGGAAAATACATAGGTCAAATACAATTGCATTTCTGGTGGCACTTGAAGTCGAGAGAGAAGAGACAAATCAATGGCTCTAGGATGCATCAATTGGCACATGGTCTCACACCAAAGACGTTCTCAATAGCAAATTCCACGAGATCGTTGCTTGAGATGACTTCTCTGTCAACATGTCTCTATTATCCTCCTCCATAGTTGTGAAGAACCCAAATTCATCTTCAATGGAAATTGGCATTGCCAATATCAATAAAAGAGAAAAGCCTGAAACATATTCTAGCACTCTATGCAATCGACACTAAATCATTGAGACACTATTATCTTCATGATAACAATAATCAACCCCATAGTGAAAGCTTGGTCATAGCCAGACCACAATTCTTTGCTAAGCAAAAAAGCCTTGAGGAAGGCATACACTAAAACTGGAGCATAGCCACTCTGGTTATTGTGATGAGGCAAATCATGAATTTTATGTCAGATATAGCAGATGAGTACGAAGCTATTTGAGATGAAGCTTCGGTCGAGTGGACGCCTGAAGGTGTTTCTTCACGATTTGATGAAAATTGAACTGGAGAGGGACAACAATCAGCAAGCTTCTCTCATTGATTAAGGTTTCGCAGAAGGAGAGAAGGTAATGTCGTTTCGCCCATAATCTACCACCATGAGCATTACTACGGAGCCTTCTACTGTTGGAATGCAACGTCGATACCAATCAACTAGATATGGTTGACAACGAGCATGACCAGTCAAATTGGATACTACTGTAGGTTTTAAAGAGCAGATCCTCTCAATGACCCTCTGACGAATGCCCTTAGAAGAAGCACGCGCAGACAGAGCACTGCCGAAATTGAAACCCCACCAAACCTATGATAACTACAACATCATTGAGGAACTGCCGCTAGGGTTACTAGCAGAAGCAGCTTCCAAGACATTGCCGCTAGGGTTTCTAGCAGGAACAATCACCATAGCACTGCCGCTAGGGTTACTAGCAGGTGTAGTTGCAGAAACTCTAATCCTCTCGTTGAGGCACCTTAAGTGAAGGGATTGACCTAATATCTGGATAGATCAGTGCGCCCTAGCCTAACGCATCTCCAAGTACTCTCAACAAGCCAAGACGTGAAGTTTGAGTTTTTGGTCAAATCTAGGTTTGACCAAGTCAAAGCAGCTATGACTTATTCTATGAAGTCAAAGAACAAGTTAGATGGAGCTTCTAACTTCAGAGCGTGGAAGACAAGGATTGACCTCATCCTTGCCAAGAATAAAGTGCTGGATATCGTGAAAGGAAAGATCGTGAAACCAGAATTTGAAGAAGGAAAAGAGAAGGAACCGCAAAACGTTGCAGCTATGGAGAAGTTCAAAGACTGTGACATCAATGCCATGAGTATCATAGTGGAATCTATAAAAGATCACTTGATACCCTACATCTCTCATCTCGACTCATCGAAGAAGATGTATGATGCCCTAACAAACCTCTTCTCAGTCAGAAACATTGGAAAAGTTATGAGTCTGAAGAATGAGCTCCGTGACATGAAGATGAATGATGAGGACAACATAACATCATCCTTTGTGAGGATCTCTCAGTTAAGAGATCGACTACAAGCTATTGAAGAGATCATTTCAGAGAAGGAATTGGTAAACATAGTACTCAATGGTCTTCCCAAGACGTGGGATGTATTTGCCTCAAGCATGAACACAAGAAAGGAGTATCCGACATTTGAAGAACTTTGGACTTGCTGTGCTCAAGAAGAATCAAGGATCAGTGCAAAAGAGAAACCCCAAAAGAAGTACGATGATCAAGCCTTCATAGCAAGATTCAAGAACTTC